>NW_026465476.1:0-14095 GCF_026875155.1 Cherax quadricarinatus
CTCTTCCTTGTGCAAAAGTCTTGCCTCTATTATTTTTTGATCTGAGTGTATTTGTTTTAAAACGGTTATATTACATAACAATAGTCGTTGTTAGTGAAGATTAGGTCCAGCGTAATTCATATTCTTGCTGGCTCAAAATTTTGCGGTTTAAGGTGAATTTGGTGCAGAGATTTAATAGCTCGTGGGGTGTATGAATTTTCGTCTGAGCTGCCTCCTGGTGTGATCTCTGCTAAAATATTATTTGCCACATTTCCCTCCATTTTAGTGTCAAAGTTGAAATCTCCCTGTTTAAAAGTTTTGGGGAGGAGTTGGAGATTTTCCCAGACAGTGGTCTATTTTCAAAAGATGTTCCCGATTGCTGGAAGTAGCACCCGGGAGGTTTGTATACACCACAATGACAGTTTTGGTTTTCAATCTTTACCGTGAAAAAGTTCACTACATCATTTGAGGCTTTAAAGCAGTCTGAGCAAATGAGCGACGCCGTAAACGTACAAGCCAACCCCCACCCTTCCTTGTTGCCTGTTTTTCTTTCGTATCTAAATGGGTTATAACCTGGGATCCATATTTCGTTGTCAAAATGATCCTTTAATGGGTCTCGTGAAGCTGGAAACATTACATTTGATTCCGTGAGCAGTGGGTTTATGTAAGGAATTTTGTTGTTTGTTGCCGCTTTAGACCTTGTAGTTTGCAAAGACACATGTTGTTATTTTGATGGAATTTAGTAAGCTACCCAGAGTTATTTTTTAAGAGGGCCTAAGTTTCTCTAACCTTTGTTCTATAAAACCAGAAAAGCTTTTTTGGGATTTGTTTCCAAATCATTGGCAACTTTAATTTCATAGTTCCGCTAGCTTTTCTTATCCCCTTCTTTAACCCTCTTCATGTGAGTAGGGTTGATCAATGAAAATGGCCCTCACCTCTTTTGATATTTCTATAAATTTTCCTTTCTTCTGCCCTAAAAGATATTTGAATCTCTTTATTTGCTTTGGAGCTTTTTCAATTCGATGAATTTCTCTGAACATAATAAATATTCTTCGAGCACTTGTTTAGGAAACTATCATTTTGACAGTTCTCTAATTATTTTAGTCCACAGGTTATAGGTGTTCTCTATGCCCATTTGTAACCCGCTGAGCGATTATCTGGGATTATTACTGAATTATCCCTTTTTATCATACTTTCATTCACTACTAAACGTAATTAATTTTGGTCGTTTGTGCCAAGTTCCTCTATAATCTCTAGATTATTAACAAGGGGATCCTTGTCACAAACTTGAACTACCTCCAGGAAGTCGTCTAACTCAAGATTCCCATTCAAGGAATTCCAATCAATTCGGCTAAAGTTAGTCTCCAAGAATTTACGTTATCGTGCCTTGGGGCCTTAAACAGTTTTTTCCCCAAGTAGTCTCCTTTTGTCCCTATCCAAGTTAGGCGGACCGTAAATCTTACCGAAAATTAATTTTTAATGCCCTACGGGAAAAATACTACCCATTAGACTCTGTGTTCTTTCAGTGTTAAAAACCCTCGTTTTATGCAACAATTTAAGTGTTCCTGGCAATAGTGTCACCCATCCTTTTCCCCGTTATTTCTATCACGTGGAATAACTTAAACCCTGAATGGACATTCAATTATTCATTTTGAACCATGTCTCCCCTTATGACAAATACTTCAATGTTGCCCACACTACTATCTCAACTCGTCCATCTTGTTTCTAGCCCTATGACTATTTACATAATGTGCATTAAGAATCCTTTTTCCTCTTTTCCTTCCTGCCTTTTTCTGTTCTTCCACTATCTCTATTATTGTCCTTATCACCTATAATAACCGGGCTTTCCAATTTTCCCCAATAACTCTACTCCATTCTACATATTTTTGGGTTTTCCTTATTCAAACTCTCTGCTGCCAGCTGTCAACCAGCCTCCCCCCAAGAAAAAAAAATCCTTACCCTATTCTGTGTGCCCTATTTTACTCACAACCTTTGATATGGAACTCAAATAAGAAGTCTTACCGAAGTCTAATACACAATTCATATTCATTACCTGATCTACCTCATCAAATACCTTAGTGAAAAAGTCGGTACATTCGTTAGACACTAACGCTTCTTTGAAAACCCCGTGTTGAAATTCATTAATCATTTATAGCCTTCAAGGTGGCTCAAATTGCCTGGAAATTATTGATTCCATCATTTTTCACACAGTGGAGATTTGGCTTATTGGTATATAATTCGAAACTAAAGACCTGTCACCTGCTTGTAGTAGGTACATATTTACCGTTTTCCATTTATAATGCATTATGCTAGTTTGTAAAAGAAAAGACTAACCAAAGGGATTTGCCTAGGTTTTAATTTATATACTAGTCTGAGAACCAATATCGAAAGAATTTTCAATTAACTTAGGTGGGATTAGTATGGCAGTCATTTGTCTCTAGATATAATAAAATGACTTTGTATGCAAATTCAATAATGAAATAATAATTTTCTGTTACTTTTAGGTTAAAGGAAAGATTGTATGCGCGTGGACGCTGGGGGTAGTGGGTGTTAGCAGCGAGGGCTGATGGTGCAGCAGATGACACCACTGCCAATGCTAATTTTCCGACTCTTCTAGGCAGGACTTGGTTTCCCAAAAACCGAAACTGCCCGTGAACTGCAAAGCATGGTCACAATACCAGTGGAATATACACCATCTATCCACATGACGCTGCTCCAAACGTCCTGTCCGTGTCTACTGCGATATGGACACTAAAAAAAGGAGGATGGACTGTTATCCAGCGTCGCGAAGATATCTCCCAAAGGGAAAAACTTTTACCGCACCTGGATGGAGTATGCTTTAGGCTTTGGTAATCTCTCCGCGAGTTCTGGCTTGGTTTTGAACATATCCAGCCCTCACTGATCAAACTCTAAACCCCAGATACCGATTTGAATTAACGGATTTCGACAACACACCCGGGGGGCACAGTACCAATTCTTTTATGTCCATGACAGGAGCTCCTTATTTCAAGGTAGAAGTTAATGGTTTACACTGGGGATCTGGTGAGGCTTCAGTAACGTCAACGTCAGAAGTTTTTCTGCCAAGAATTACGATCTAGACACTTCTCCAAAAACTGTGCTGTAAAGTATTTAAACCCATTTACACTTATTTATTAGTGTTTAAAATATGAACATAATATCAGTAATTAGTAATTGCTTGAACAATACTGCCAATGAAAAAATATAAATAGGTTTAGTGTTATTTAAGAATATTTATGTTCGGGAACACCTAACACTAAATTGTAGAGACTCAATTTCAAAATCAGCTTTCGCTTGAAAGTTTTTTTTTTTTTAGTTCTAGAGAAAGAAATACAGATCATATAAATATTCGTCCCTTGGAGAATGCAGCTTTGAAAATCATAATCAAATTAGTCCTCAGAAACAATGAAGCAAAATTCTAAAAATGTATTTAACATATTCCAACATTCTTACTCCCAGTATAATCCGGGACTTATTATTGAAGGTTTGAATCCAGTCAGAGAAGCTTTCTCAAGCCTCTGTATGGAAATAAAAATCTGGAATTCTTCATAATATTTGCAAGTGGAGCCTAACACTCCAATAGTTCCAAAACTTTCCACTACTTATAGATCTTCATTATTGAATAGGGGTTCTATATTACAAATAACACAAATTAGTAGAAGAAAAGACCATAAAATTTTTGTGATTTTTCTCACATACGAGGGGAAGCAAATTCTTGTTCAGGTTAGGTGAGGTTAGCATGTCCTCTGTGTATATAAATAACGAATTATAACCTACGACACCTGAAAAAATATAAATACAAATAAAGGTGATAAAAAATTATGCAGTATTAAGAGGAAACATCACTCATCAAGAGCATAGAAGTAAAAAGTGAGATTTCACTGTTTAAGAACTTTTATCAGTCACACATTGACTGTCTTGACAACAGTAAATGATGTCGGCATGATGTGTTATACTAGAATTATGAAAACTGTCTTGGACACCTTGAAAATAGTTTGGACAAATATTTTTTTAATTAAAGCAAAATTATGATAGAACATGAAACATAAGGGAAAAAAGGAACACTGCAACAGCCTACTGACCCATGCGGGGCAGGTCCAAAGCCCCCCCGGATTAGACCAATGACCCACCCCCCGCAGATAAGCCCAATGACCCACCCAGTCCTGGTCACCTCCACTCAAAATGGGGCACTGCACCAAACCCCAGCGCACAACAAGTCGGGGCCAACTCAAAACCCACCCACCAAACTCAAGTATTTATCTAACCTATTTTTAAAACCTACACATCGTTTTAGCTTCAATAACTGTACTCGGGGGTTTTTTTCCACTCATCCACATCTCTATTACCAAACCATGCTTTCCTATATCCTTCATGATCTGAATTTTCCAACTTGAAAAACCCTTGCGCGAGTCCTGTTGCTGGAAATTTTCAGCACGCTAATTACATCCCCTTTATTTATTCCTGTTTTCCATTTATACACCTCGATCATATCCCCCATAAACAAAACCATACCATGGGCGGTAAAGAACCCGCGATCAAGACTCAAATTTTCCAGACCGTCGCGTTAGCCACGGACCAGCTAGCCACAACAAGATTCGTCCAACTAGGTATATTTCTACACCATAGGAAGGTTACATAGGCACCACTGTGACCACAAATACAAGTTTTTACAGAAGAATCTCCAGCTAGCGTGGCCGTGACAACTCTAGCTCAAGTCTTCTCAAAGCCGTTAACATGACTCATGAAATCGTAATGACACGGTTGCAAATAAACCATACCACGGTGGGGATAGAACCCGCGATCAGAGTCTCAAAACTCCAGACCGTCGAGTTAGCCACTGAACCAGCTAGCCCCGCCCGTGGTATGGTTTCTTTGCAATCGTGTCATTACGTTTTTCGTTAGTCCATTTTAACGGCTTTGAGGAGACTTGAGCTAGAGTTTCGTCACGGCCACGCTAGCTGGAGATTCACGTAAAAACTTGCATTTGTGGTCACAGTGGTGCCTATGCTAACCTTCCAAACTGTGTAGAAATATACCTAGTTGGACAAATTTCTTATTGTGGCTAGCTGGTCCAGTGACTAACGCGACGGTCCTGGAGTTTGAGACTCTCTGATCGCGGGTTCTATCCCCGCCCATGGGAAATGGTTTTTTTGGGAACGTGTCTTTAAACGATTTCGTGATCAAAACCCTTTTCCTAATTTTTCCCTTTCGCAGAGTGCAGTTTCAACCCCCAAATTTTCCCCAAAGGAAAGATTTCTGAACAGGGATCTTCTTTGCCCACCTACCTGTACGTTTTCCAGACTTTTCATATCCATTGTGTAATACGGTGACCAGAACTGAACAGAAATATCTAAATAGGCCTAACCAAGGATATAAGTTAAAGGGAAAACCGGGGACATCTATTTTTTTATACTTCTAAAAATAACCCAAGTTTCTGTTACTTTTTTTGCAACACAAATACACTTTTTGTCTTGGTTTTAGATTACACAAACCAGAACCCAAAATTCCCTTTTTCCGCAAGCATTTTATTAAATCTACATTATTTATTTAATTGGAAGGTTATTTAACGCCCCCAACTTTTAAAGAGTTTTGGGGCTTTTGGGCCCAATTTTAAAAACTGCATCTGCCATTTTCCCCCGACCTTTCATCAGTCCTATTCAAATCAACCTGGAGTGCCAAGTGCCCTCATTAAATTTTGGAATGGCCCTTTTTTTGGTGCATCAGCAAATTTTTTTATGTCCTATTTATTTCCTAAACTAGGCCCGTTTTTTGAAAATTTGGTGAACAAAAAGGGGGCCCCAACACGACCCCTGGGGAACACCACTTGTAAACGTGCCCCCATTCTGATTTTTTTCCCCCATTTTTTTCAAACCTCTGTTTGTCTTTTTTTGCAGCCAGGGCCTCCCCCCAGGAAAAAAATTCTCCTCCTTTTCCGGTGCCTTAAATTTTCCCCAAAATAGCCCCCCTTTGGGGAACTCTACAAAAACCCTTTACTGAAGTCCATATACAAAATATCATATTTTTTACCAGGTTCTCACCCCTTTCAAACACCTTAGTAAAAAATTTTTAAAAATTTCTAAACGGAATCCCCCTTTTGGTAAAACCATGTTTAGATTCAAAAATCATCTTTGCCTGTCAAGATCGCTACGAATTGCTTGGGCAATTATTAAATTCCAAAAATTTTTCCCACTAGGGGGGTAAGGCTTTTTGGGCCCAATAGTTGGGAACCCAGGGAACCTGCCCACCTCCTTTGGGTAAAAAATTATTTTTTTTGGGCCTTTTCCCATTTATCATCCCTTGACATTTTTCAGTGATAGGTTAAAAAATTAGCCAAAGGTCCCTAATTCCTCTTCAAAATTCCTTTAAAAACACCCTTGCAAACATTTCATCGGGGCCGGGGGAAATTTTTTTTAGATTTTTTTTCTCTTTTTTTCTATCCCATTTTCATTAGTAACCCTAATCGAAACTTTAGTTTTTTTAACCGGGTTCTACATAATTGTTTTTTTTAAAGGAATATCGCTGGGATTTTCCGGGGAAAAAATTTGAGAAAAGTAGGTTGAGAATTTCACACATATCCATTCATTGTCAGTGATCTAAAACAGTTACTCTTAAGGGGGGCCATCTTGTCCCTAATTTTACCTGAAAAAACCCTTTTTTGGGATAGTTTTTGGAACCCCTTTTGTGACCTTGCCTCAAAACCCCCTTTTTTGTTTTTTTATTTTTTTTCTTTATTTCCTTTTTTAATTAAAATATATTGATTTTTTAAACCCTTGCCCACCCCCTTTTTGAGGGGGCCAAAAAATTTTCCCTTTCCTTTTGACCTTGGAATTTTTTAAATTCTATTTTTCAAAAATTTTTGGGATCATTTTTTTTAATCTAATTTCCCAAACTCAAAAAAAAAATTTGTCGGGGACTAGAACTATCCTAAAAAAATTCATATTGGAAAACCCAAATCACCACCTAAACCCATAGTCAGGAAAACCCCAATTTGGGCCCACCCGGTAATTTTTCATCCCAAAAAAAGTGGGCCCCAAAAGCGAAAATCGGGGACAGAGTTTTTGATTGCAGTTATTTTTGGGTAATTCCATGATATATTAAAACTAATTTTTTGGATCACTTCTCCCCCTTATAAATTAACCTCAAGATTTTTAAATTTAGTAAATTTTTGGGGGAAAAAACCCAAAGTCAAAAAATTTGGGTTTCCCCTCTGGGGGGGTTTCTGTCACAACCGGGTTCAAAAAACAATTCTGCCCCGGGTAAAAAGAAAGTCACTAGCCCAAAGTTTTTCCTGTCATATTGTTCCAATCAATTTGTCTAAAGTTAAAATCTCCCATTTTTCCAAAAACTTTTTCATATCTTATAAATTTCGTCCCAAAACAGCTTACTGCGCCCCCCGTCAAGGGGGGGGGGCCTATAAATAAACCCAAAATTAAATTGTCACGCCCCCTAAGAAACTGTAGCCAAACAGTTTCCTTTTCGATGTTTTTTAATCTTATATCAGGTCTTTGACAACATTTAAATATTCCTGGCTTTCACCCGCCAAAACCCAAAACCCCTTCCTGCTGACCCAAATCAGTGGGGAAAAATTGTTTATAACCCGTATTTTTGCATTCAAAAGGCATTTTCTCTATTTTTTCCGGGTTGGAAGCGGGTCTCTGTTATACCAGAAAAAAGGATTTTTACCTACACTTGCAAGTAATTTTTGCTCTCATTTTATTTTTTTAGATTTTCTCTTTTTGTATAGAAAAAACCAAGGGGACCAAAGTCACTCGTTGCCCTCTACTATCTCTCTTTGTTTGTTAAACATTTGTTTTGGCCATTACCATCAACTTTATTTTGAATTTTGTCTTTTAAAACTTATCCCTGGGGTAGGGGGGTAATAACTGCTGTTTTTTCCCCTATGCTGAAACCCCTAAACTGTCCCCCCCCACAAAACCCAAAAACCTCTAAATCAGCATTTAAAATTCCCAAAAGGGGGCATAAATTTTTAACCCTTTCAATTAATTGGCAATCAACCACCCCACCCCAGAGAGAGAACCCCTTCCCTTGCATACATAAAACTCTCCCAAAAAAATGGCCCCCTTTTTATAAATTAAAATAGGGAATTGCAAGTCCCTTGCTTTACCGGGCCCTAGCCAGCAATTTATTCCAATTGCCCTAAACTTTAAATTAAATTGGCCCCCCTCCTTTTCTGGGAAAATGCTACAATGCTGGTTTCCCCCCCTTTGGGACCAAACACTTTTTATCTGATTTGGGACTTATCCAGCAGCTCCCCCTCTCCCCCTTCCCAAGCCCTTTAACCCCCCACCAAGACAGAACAGGGGCTTGTTCCCTTTACCTCCCATAACATTTTTTCAACCTTCTTTCTATTTCACAACAAAACCTCCAGAAAACACACTCTCGTCTACCTTTCGGGCTCTGTTACAAAATGCACAGTCCATATATCTTACCTGAAATTCGCAAACTATTAAAAAAATGCTTACCTTGATTGGGCAGGTAATCATGGTACCTTAAACCCTCACAAAACAGAAAATCGATTTCAACCTTACATTTTCTCTTTTTAACCCCCCTCACTTCCTTTTTTCCTGAACTGTAAACCCCTTTTGCCACTTAAACCCGGCTGCCACTACACGGGGGGGTGATTTTTTTTTCCTTTCCCTTTAAACCACAAAAACCTTCTCAAAACCCAAACCACTACGAACTGCAGCCCCCTTTTTCCCCCTTCCGAAGAAGAAACTCCTTCTTAAAAACACCTGAACCCGAGACCAAAAACACTAAAAACAAACTTGGGCCCATTTAACCGCGGTGTTCACCATTTAAAATGTAAAGGGGTAAAAATTTAAACATAATCCCTTTTAAATAAACAATTTTAACGCTCTTCTAATAGGATAAAAAGGGGTCTAATTGAGGGGTCGCCCAAAGGTTTTCCAAGCCTTTCGCTTGAAAACACGGTGGGTATTTTAAATCTAAATAAAACGGGAATTTTCGGGTTACTTCCTGGTTTAGAATTTAACTAGAGTTAAAAATTTTTAAACCGACTGATAAAGTGTTCGAAAGTTAAATGAAAGTCTTGGGGGAAGTTAGTGAAAAAAAAAAGAACACGGGGCTTTTTAAAACTTTTGTATAAAACATACAATCGAAAATATATAATTTAAACAAAAAAAATTTAAAATGGCACTTACACACAAAATTTAAATTAAAATATTTCTAATTAATATACACTGAGCCATTTTGAAACCGATGGGAAAGGGAACATCTTTTTATTTTTTTCAGGGAAAAAAAATTTATTTAAAAATTTTTGACATAGAAAATTTTGAAAAGCTCAAAGTGAATTCCATGATTTCTTTAATAAACCCAATTTTTCCCTCATTTTTAAGAATTTTTAAAAAACTTTTTGTAGTAATTTCTAATCCAACAGTTCTGAATTTTTAAAAAAAGGGCAGTAAAAAATTTTTGATTTGCACATATTCAACTTTAAAAGGCATCATCTTTTTTTATCAAATCCCACATTTTTTTTTGGATACAGGTCAAAAGTTTCCTTTTTTAGTTAAAGAAACGGGATTAAATTTTACATTCATAAAATAGGGTTTTTGGGTATCACTGCAGCTCAATAACAAAACACAAATTTTTTACATTCCCAAATAAACACATCAATGCTTTAAAAGTTGAAGCCCTCAAAAGACGGTTTTCCCTTTTCAAGTTTGTCGTTTTCTAAAAACTTTTAATTATTTTTTTATTTTTAATTTTTTTTTTAATCTACATGATAAAAAAACTTACTTAAAAGTGTCTTTTAAAAAAACCCGAAACAATTAAATACTTTTGGGCCCTTCGACGAGATATACTTAATTTCTTTTTTACGTTTTTTTCAACGGATAAAAAACCCCACTGTAAAAAAGGGGTCGCAAAATTGGGAACCCCCCAAATCATTCCAGCACAATTTCCCCAAATTTAAATCTTTTTCTAATTTTAACCAATCAGAAAAGTCCCCCATTCAAATTATCGCATTCAAATTAAATTTTTATGAATTTACACATAAATTTTTATCACAGTGGCATAGCTGGGTGAACCCTTCCCCAGGGACATAAATTACATTGAAAAAATTGAATACGGGCCCGATGTGACTTTTTTTAAGTTACAAATGAATTTTATTTAAAGGAAAAAAGCTAAAGAAAAATATCAAGAAGGGCCTTTAAAGGGCCCCCGCAGGGATAGTAGTAAGTTTCTTTTAAATTAACAAATCAAAGGTTTTAATTTCACATTGTAAACATTAAAAAAGAAATCATGTTTTTTTCTTTTTCTTTTTCTCTAAAAAAATAGCTTTTAATATTTCCCCCAAAGTTCCTTTTAAAAATTTATATTATATTTTAAACCTTCCCAAAATTTTGTTTAAAAAAGTTTTTGGAAATTTTTTAAAAAATTAAATTTTTATGGCCCCTATGCAACCCATTATCTCAAATTTAATTTAATGAATTTCACTGTACTTTTTTTTTTATACATGTTTTTTTTATTAAAATATTATAAATATTCAAATTTTTAATATTTTTATTTCAGGGATCTTGGTGGTTTTTGGTATGGAAAATGTCATACCTCCAACCTAAAAGGGAATTCTAAATGGGGCCCCCTGACTCTTTTGCCGAAAGGGGGCAAATGGGAACCTTTCCTGGGGTTTTCACTTTCTCCTCAAAGGACAGGATGAAATTGACCACGTACTGACACCTAACTCCCCAACCCAAACCCCCCGGGGTTTCTACTGAAAACCTAAATCACTACAAAAAAAAACAAACCCCGGGGGACTACGGGGGACATAACTCACATGCAAACCCGGGTTAAAACTGGACTTAACTCACTACAGCAAACCCCGGGGTTTTAACCCCACACCAAACCCCGCTACAGCAAAACCAGGGGTTTTTACTAAGACCTAACTCACTTCAAACAAAACCCCCCTTTAAAACTGAAACCTAACTTTCTACAAAGAACCCAGGGTTATTTCTGAACCCCAACCAAATAAAAAAGGGAAAACCCCCCGGGTTAAAAAATGAACCTAACCTCTACAGCAAACCCCGGGGGTTTTTTACTGACAAACCCAAATCACCCACAGCAAAAACCCCCGGGTTTTTACTGAGACCTAACTCACTACACAAACCCCGGGTTGCTAATGAGACCTAACTCCCTATAGCAAACCACGGTTACACGGAAAACCTAACTCCTACTGCAAACCCCCGGGTTATTACTGGACCCCAACTCACTCAGCAAACCCCCTTATAACTACGCCTAACTCGCTACAAACAAACACAGTGTTTTTTTCTGAGACCTAACTCACACCCGCAAAACCCCCCATACTACTGAGACCCCAACCCTTTCTACAAAAAAACCCCGGGTTTTACGAACCTAACTCACTTACAGCAAAAACCCCGGGGTTTTAGCTGACACCTAACCCGCTGGCCAACCCAAAAACCCCCGGGGGGGATTAAATGAAAAACCTCACTACCCAGAGCAATCCCCGGGTTTTTCGAGACCTTAAATCACTACAGCAAACCCCGATTACTAGAGAAACCCAACTTAAATACAAAAAAACTCGGGTTTTTAAAAGGGGAAACCCAACTCACTACAGCAAAACCCCGGTTTTAACGACACCAAAAATTTATACAGGGAAACCCCCTGGGTTATTTCTGACACCTAAAAAACCCCCCAACCCCAAACCCCGGGTTATTTCTGAACCCAACCACTACATTTTAAAACCCCGGGGTTTTTACGAAACCAACCAAATAGACAAACCCCAAAGGGTTTTTGTTTTAAAAATCTAACTCGCTAAAAGCAAAACCCCCGGTTATTACGGGGAAAAAAACTCACACAGCAAACCCCGGGGTTTTTTAAATTTAACCTAACTCACACAAACAAACCCCCAAAGTTATTACTGACACCCAACCCCACTAAAAGCAAACCCAGGGTTATTACTGAAAACGTAAAATCACACAGCAAAAGCAAGGGGTTAAATTTCTGAACCCAAAACCCCCTCAGCAAACCAGGATTATTACTGACACCCAAATCACTACATTAAAAACCCGGGTTTTTACTGACACTTAACCCTAAGCAAAAACCCCCGGGTTTTTACGGGCACATAACTCACTAAAGCAAAAACCCCCCTTTTCTGAAAACCAACTCACTACAAACCAAACCCCGGGTTATTACCCACACCTAAAAACCCCCTACAAGGGAAATCCAGGGGTTATTTCTTGGGGGGGGGGGGGGGGGAACTAAACCCTACAGCAAACTCCCTTTTTATTACTGAAAAACTAACTCACTACAGCAAACCCAGGGTTTTTTTACTTCACCTGAAATCACTACAGCAAAACCCCCCCTTATTACTGACACCTAAAAATCACCCCACCAATTTTTCCCGGGGTTTTTACCGACACCCCAACTCACTAAAAGAAAAAACCCAGGGGTTTTTACTGAGGGCCCAAACTCCCCTACAGCAAACCCAGGGGGATTTTCTGACTTTAACCCCACTACGTAAAAACCCCGGTTATTACTGACACCCAACCACTAGACAAAACCCCCGGGTTTTTACTTTACTCCTACTCACTCAACAAACCCCAGGGGGGGATTACTGAGTCTTTAAATAAAATAAAAGCAAACCCAGGGTTTTGACCAGACCTAACTAACACACAAACCCCCCCTTTTTTTACGGAAACCCTAACATCACTTAAGCAAACCCCGCCTTATTACTGAAACCTAACTCACTACAACAAACCCCGGATTATTACTGAGACCTAACTCACTACAGCAAACCCAAGGTTATTGTTGAGACATAACTCGCTACAGCAAACCCCAGGTCAATACTGAGACCTAACTCACTACAGCAAACCCCGGGTTATTACTGAGACCTAACTCACTACAGCAAACCCAATGTTATTACTGACACCTTACTCACTACAGCAAACCCAAGGTTATTACCGACACATAACTCACTACAGCAAATCCAGGGTTATTACTGAGACCTAACCCACTTCAGCAAACCCAGGGTTATTACTGACACCTAACTCACTACAGTTAACCCTGGGTTATTACTGACACCTAACTCACTACAGCAAACCCCGGGTTATTACCGACACATAACTCACTACAGCAAACCCCGGGTTATTACTGAGACCTAACTCACTACAGCAAACCCCCAGTTATTACTGAGACCTAACTCACTACAGCAAATCCCGGTTATTACTGACACCTAACTCACCCAGCCATCCCCAGGGTTATTACCGATACCTAACTCACTACAGCAAACCCAGGGTTATTACTGAGACAAACTCCAAAAGCAAACCCGGGTTTTTACTGACACCCCAACTCACTACAGTAAACCCGGGTTTAACTCACACCTAACTCACTAAGGGAAACCCCGGTTATTACTGACCAAACCCCCTACAGCAAACCCAGGTTATTTAAATGGAACCCAACAACTACAGAAACCCGGGTTATCCCAGCCCCAACTAATACAAACAAACCCATTTTTTTTCTGACAACCCAACCCACAAACAAACCCCGGGGTTTTTCGAACCTAAACCCCTACAGCAAACCCAGGTTATTTTGGGCACCTAACCCACTACAGAAACCCTTTTTATTACTGTCACCTAAACCCCTGGACAAACCCCCCGGTTATTACTGAACCAAATCCCACAGCAAACCCAATTTATTACTGCACCCAACTACTACAGCAAACCCAGGGGGTTATTTCCGACACAAAAACTCACTACACAATCCAGGGTTTTTACGAGACCTAAAACCCACTTCAGCAAACCCAGGGGATTTCTACACCTAAACCCCTACAGTTAAACCGGTTATTACGACCCCTAACTCATACGCAAACCCCGGTTATTCGACCATAACTCCTACACAAAACCCCAGTTTTTTGTTAACCTAGCTCACTACAGCAAACCCAGGGTATTACGAGACCTTTTCCCCTACAGAAACCCAGGGTTTTACTAACACCAACCACACAGTAAACCCGGGGGTTTTTACTGGCACCTAAACCCCCTACACAAACCCCGGTTTTACTACACCCCAACCACAAGCAAACCCCTTATTTCGACCCTGAACCCCC
>NW_026465477.1:0-12299 GCF_026875155.1 Cherax quadricarinatus
ATGGAAAAGGGTTTACACCAATACAAAAAGGTGGTGACCCTAAATTAAACAACTATAGGCCAATATCAACAAAACCATTGCTATCCAAAATTTTTGAGAAATCGGTAAAAGAGACTGTTTCATTTATTTTAGGCTCAAAACCCCAACTAAACCCCTGCCTTTTTTGGGTTTCGGGGAAAAAAAAAAGCACTAAATGCAATCATAAAAATGCTAGACGCTTTACACAGCATTGGAAAATAAGGAAACCCCCTAGGAATTTTTATTGACCAAGAAAATTTTTGACCAGTAAACCACCAAATCCCTCCACAAACTTGACCACTCGTAAAAGGGGGCCTCCCTTTTTGCTTATTTCAATCAAACATTACTAATAGGTATCATACTCACCATTAAAGCAAAAGCATCAGAAACCCGGGCCCTTGAACTGGATTCCGGGGGAAAGGCCCTTTGGGCCCCTGCTCTTCCTCTTAATAAAAGACCTTCCAAACGTACCCCAACACCGAAACCCTTTTCTCTTTCTGATACACGACTTATGTCATCTCTCACCCTAATTTGGGCCACCCTCAACCCCATTGTTAATGGGGAGCTGATTAAAATATCGTTTTGGATGACAGCCAAAAAACCCTTACCTAAAAATGACAAAATTTTACTAATTATTTTTGGGTACAAGCAGGGATAAAAAAAAATTAACTTTAAGATTGACAAACTCTAATTCCCAGAAAAATGGGGGAAAATTCCTAGGCTTTACCTTGACAACAACTAATTTCACACCCATACCGCATTACCAAAAAAGTTCCAAAACTTTTTTGGGAAACCTCTCCAAGACATACTGTGCCGAAAAAAACCCCTTTCCACACATACCACTCACTTTATTTATCTACCTCACCATGCATTTGGGGCTTGGGGATAACGCACAACACACCTAAACCAATAAAACCCAACAAAAAGCGCGTAAGAAAAATCAAAAATCCCATCCGGCAGCCCCCCCCCCCCCCCACCGTCAAAGACTAAACTTCTCCCAGTTCATACATCCCATTTTCTACGTGCAATCATATCTAGGGGGCCTTAAACCAATACAACCTTCCCAAAAGCGCTTTCTTGTGTTGTGACAGAACCCACGGGCATAACACCAGACACAAACATCTCTAAAACATTCCCCGTGTCCGACTAAACCTTTACAAAAATTCAATGTATGTCAAAGGCCCTAAAATCCGGAATACCCTACCTGAAATCTAGAACTGCGACACTTATCACCCTTTAAAACTACCATCAGAAAAAAACTTACTCCCTGATACACCCCCTCAATAATCACAATACCAACTGGTGGGTTTACATACACCCTCACTCATTTACCATAAACAGAAATATTAAACTCAGTCTAAAAAAATGAATCCTTTATATCCAATACTAAACAAAAACCTGTGCCAAAACAAAAGCATTACATTGCTAAACTCATAAATTATTTTTGTACTTAGCCCTAATCCAACTTTCCTCTAATTGAATATTTTACAATTAAAAAATAAAACTAAAATTTTCCCCAAATGCCGCCATGCAAACTTCAATGGTACACTCTTGGAAAAATTTTTAAATTTTCCGAAATTAGTGCCAAAGGGTTTAATGGTTTCTATATGGGTAAAAAAAGTATTTTAAAATAAGAGTAGAACCAAGAGTTCCCCTTTCGCATGCGCGGAGGGGGGGGGGAGGGCGCGGATTGTTTTGAATGTGGTGAAAAAGCTGAGAAAGCAGGAACCCCGAAATTGACATTCACGGGGCCCAAGGATTAAATTTTGGCCTCATTCTAATAAGAAGTGTCGTAACTGTTCCTGTGGAGAGTGAGGGAACGGATTTACGGGCCCGGGAAAAGAGTGGTAAAAAGTGTGATAAGAGTAGGACCGGGTGGGAGGTTTCACGGAGGGGACAACCCGTGTGTTTAAAACCTTGCTCATCCCCCAGTCTTTTTTGGAGGCCCTAAATTTGTATAATAGTTTTGAGCGTTAAATTCGCTAGTGAATGGAATGTAATCAGTTGCTAATAAACATTGAATTTTAAAGAGTATATGCGGGCAGATGTGAAATAGAAGCCGCCTTCTGCTCCGGTGTAACGGAGACTCTCGACCGGGATCAAGGAGATATTATGGAATCACGACTATCTAACCTGGAACAGAACCTATACGGATTACCATCCACCTCCGGAATAAGAAGCCGTGTCTATAGATTTGTGGATCTGCAGACATCGAAACTGGATGGTAATGAAAAAAGAAGGATTCAATACACCCACAGATAAGGTAACCCTTCAAAGTTTAATAACAAACCATAGCTGCCAGTGTGAATGAATGTAAATAGGATAGAGTTAATGATGATCCAACTTTACATTCAAGTAGACCACCAAGAACATCTGTAATGTGGGAATATGATATAGAATGGTTTTCCTTGATGGATGTATACCAGTGTATCACTACCGCCCCCTCTGCACCTTCATTCAGCAAAACTAATAAAATCTATACAGTTCTCACAATTAATTATAGCACCGGGTGTACTTGGGGTGCATACCAATCACATACTGTTCTCTGCGATAAGAGATTAAGGATAGAATTGTGAGGTCGAGGGGACCACTTGTTGCGATCCATGTGGTTTTAAGTATCATCTACCATGTCTACACACAGGAGGTACTAGCTGTAAAAGCAATAGATTGTCTCCCAATGAAGATTTACATGGTATGTAAATAGAATGAATGATGGTACATTACAGGTAAACACCCTATTAAAAATTTTCCATATCTGCCTCGTTGGTCCGATCAAAACCGTGAATGGCAATCAAGTGAAAAAATTAATTAATTAATTACTTAATATAATTAAGTGACTGAATGAAGGAAGAGTGGAAGTAGTGCACAAGTTCTTAAACGATCTCGTGTGATGGTAGTAGACAAATAGACCCAAATTAATGCTAGCACCTGGGTGAGCTAGGAATTATACAAGAGTACAGTGCAAGATATTACTCTTATAAGGCCCTAACTAAAGTTGTGTAATATGAAAAATAATTCTCTAACAATTAACATGGATCTAATGGAGTTAATGTAGAGCAGAACAATACCGATGAATGTGTCAGAGTAATGAAAAAGCAACATTACCGGCCAATAAAACGCCATTGATGTACGAAGGCATTTGAGTTAGAAGAGAAATCAAAGAACCTGTGGAACCCTAAATGCGAATTAAAGTTATCATGTAAGAAGCTATAAGAGTAAGATTTGTATGATTGGTACAAATTGTGTTATTAAAGACGTCGAAAGAGATCTTGCTGGAAATTGAGTGGAGCAAATGGAAAATGGAAAAGGATAGTTTAATTAATCAACAAAATTTTTTAAACGAGAACAAAAATTTCGTAAGAAAAACTGTCTTGTAAACGTAAAGGCTTTGAATAAATTAAAAGTGTGTAAGCCAGGACAGTATGATCAACCTATTAATCTAAGGGTTGGGGTTTATGCACAAAACCCTCATAGTATCGGTCTGAAGGAAATCAGACTAGGGCGAGGCGGCAGGACATTAATTGTCACTTGCAGACCGAGGCGACCAAACATATTTTCTAAGATATAACCATACTGACGCGAAGTATCTGATCAAATCACAAAGGGAACATAATCAAGTTTGTATAATCAAGGTTTAAGAAGTTTATAAATAGGCACATATCAATCAGGAATCAGTAATATTGGTTTTCCTCACATCAAGGTAAGAGGATTAAAGTATCCTCGTAAGTGTAACCCAGTTAATAAGAAGGACATACAAGGAAAAAAGAGAGACTGCCTCTCTGCCAGGGTACTCAATTGTTCACTAAACATGAAATGCCTGTTTCTTCATGGGATATTAAAGTGGAAATGATGAAAAGAACTTTGACACGATTTATGCAATGCTCCTAACAAGCATAATTTAAAGGATAGTCATACCAAATTGAACATCTGAGCTATCAATGCCACAATGGAAAGCCACCATCAGTTATATGTGCAAGGGTTGTATGATTATTCTTATAATAAGGTGAAAATAATGATAATTAATAACCCTGACACTACAGTGACAGATGTAAAGTTCAGCTATGGCAATAATGAGGTCCATATCTTTGGGTCATGGCCGGTGTTGGAAAGTAAAATTCAGGAATAAGCATCAACCCAAAACATATATACTGCCTACTTCTCCAGCAACACTGTGTGAAGGCCATGTTATAATAGCAGACTAAACGGCTAGTAAGAAGTGACAAGAGGAAGTTAGTCTTACGTCACGTGACATACCCATGAAATGTCAACCCAGACAAGTATTCTTCTACGAGAGAATGATGTTTGAACCAGTCTATATTTGTGAGTCTGGACAGCAAAGGGATTAAATGTACAATAAGAAAGTCCAATATGATTCCTTATACTCAGGAACAATACCTGAAGATGTTAAATGTGTAATCTGACATTACTGGGTGTGACTATCCCGTGGAAGCTGACCGATCTTAGAATTACCTACTAATATATGGATGGGCTATGGATCTATAAAGGACCCAGCACTGCGAACTGACAAGACTCCAAAATTTTGAACTGCTTATAAATAAAAAATTAATAAGACAGTTTTAAATAATACATATTGTTTCTTTTAACTTACAGGAGCGACGATAAATGCAACACCTTAAGTTGTTCAACAGCCGGTCCACTGAGCGAAGAATAGGTAAATAATCTTATTGGTGGGACAATTTCCGGTTGTGACGCTGCCGTCACGATTAGAGGAACTAATGAGATATTGAAGGTTTTAAAGAAATATGAAGAAATGGTGCTTTGGACTGACTTGGGGCATACTAGAGTAAGACTGTGATATTGTTATAGTCCTCAAAATTCCAGTATCCCCAATAAATTAATCCAGGGAGCATAGGCATATGTCCCCTGAAGAATGGAACACTAATTAGACCAATTTGAGGTTCAAAAAATAAGGATGCCATGGAGTTGGAACCTATATGGCAGTAGTGGTTGGGACTGACTTGGAATACTGAGAGAACATGGTGTATTGTAAAACTCAAAATTCCAGTATGCCCAATAACTTAATCCCAGTGACATAGGCTTATGCCTCCTAAGAGCGAAAGGAACACTAATTAGTCCATTAGAGGGAGATCCATAAATAAGAGAAGGGCCAAGAGTGTGCCTATATGAGCAGTAATGTGCTGGGCTGACTAAGGGATAACAGAAGACTTGTTAATGTTAAAGTCTCAAAATCCAGTATGCCCAATAAATAACTCCATGGAGCATAGGCTTAATGCCCCCTGAGGAGAATTGAACACTAATGTACGACCATTATGAGGGATCAATAAATATAGATTGGCCAAGGATTGGTGCCTACATGCAAGAATTCTGGGGCTGACTCTGATACTGAGAGAGACTATGTTTATTGAATAAGTCTCATAATTCCAGTTATCCCCATTAAATAATCCAGGGAGCATAGGCTTATGCCCCTGAGATAAAATGGAACACTAATTAGTCCCATTTTTAGGGTTCAATAAAATATAGATGGCCCGATGGAGGTTAGGTGCCCTATAATGCAGTAATGTGCTGGGTCGACTTGGGATCTGATGAACACGTGATTTGTATAAAATGTCTCGCCAAATTCCAGTATGGCCCAATAAATTAATCCAGGACATATGCTTATGCCCCTGAGTAGTGATTGAAGCACTAATAAGGTTCCATTTTGAGGGTTTCAAATAATTATTGGGTGGGCCAGTGAAGATGTGAAAATTAGTACTGCCACATATGGAAGTCCGTCTAGCAAACGACCTCCGCCCGGCCCGCCTGTGTGGGAAAATTTTTTATTTTCCTGCGAAACTAAATGCCTAATAGAGTGTTATAATGTGTCGATAATTGGCAAAATGGTATTTGAAAATAAGAGTAGAACTGATTCCCTTGCGCATGGCAGATTGAGGCGGGGGGAGGGCCGGATTTGTTTTGAATGTTGTGAAGGAATCTGAGAAAGCATGTGACCACGAATTAGACATTCACGCGGCCTACAGAGATTAATTATAGGCCGTCATTTTCATAATAAGAATGTCGTAACTTTTCCTGGTGAGAGTGAGGAACGTGATTTACGGACCACGTAATTAAGTTGTGGTTACAAATTGTGATAAGAGAGGACCGGTGGGCAGGGTGTCACGCCTGGGTACATAAAATTTACCCCAGCTGTTATAATCCTAGCTCTTTCGGTCCTCAGATCGTAATGGGTACCTCTAATTGTGTAATAATAGTTTATTGAAACGTTAAATCGTCCTTGTGAATGGTAATGTAATCATGATAATAAGCATATTGAGTTGAAGAAGAATGCGGGGATGTGAAATAGAGCGCCTTAGCTCCGAGTGAACGAGGGACTCTCGTTCCTGTGGTATAATAGAGATATTATGCATCAACGACTTCTAACAACCGGAGACCAGGACCGATATCGGATCACCTCATCCTGACTCGAATGAGAAGCCGAGTCGAGTGTCGCAGACATCGGTAACTGGGGGGGGGAGATGGTAATGGAAGAAATAGGATATCAACACCCACAGATTAAAGTAACCCTTCTAGTTATAACAAACCTTGATGCTGCCAGTGTGTTATGTTGTAATTAATAGGTTTATGAGTGTCCCACTAGCATCAGAGTGCCACTCAGAGAACATCTGTAAGTGGTGGGATTATTTATAAAATTGTATTTCCTTTCGATGGATTGTATCCAGGGTGTATCCAACCCCCCTCCCCTACAAGTAGTCGACTCAAACTAATATAGTCGTATACATCCACAATTAATTACTAGCACCGTACTTGTGGTGCCTAACCTCAATCCATACTGTCTCTCGGATATGATAGGATAAGATTTGTGAGTCGAAGGTGACCACAATTTGCGACCAATGTTGGTTAAGTTTTTCTCACATGTCTACACGGTGAACTACGGTAAACAAAAGGATTGTCCTCTCCAAAATTACTGGGTATGTATATACTGTTATATGTACATACAGTCTTGGCACCCTATAAAATTTTTCATAAAACACTCTGATAATCACAATTTTTACTACAAGTAAACCAAACGAGTAATCCAAAATTTTCAGGAAACTCAGCATTGTAATCACTTATAAGAATAAACTTGATTATGAATTAAGGAATTAATATACTAACGGATCTATTTGGGCGAATGCATAAAACATAAGCCGGGTAACCTTACCCAACTATGACATGCCGGGAAACCAATTGAACGCTCGGCAGTGTTCCGCTCTGCTCTGCCGAGATACCAGCAGGAAAAAATCGCCCATTATTACGCTTATATATCACTCCTACGAGCTTAATTGTCTCTACGAAATATATAATAAACGACTATTAATAACATACAAACCTTTATATACTGCAGGCTAGATAAAATAAGCCCATAATATTGACTAAAGATTATCGGAATTATTTCGATAAATATTGAGTAACCGTCTCCAAGATCCCATACTTTAAGTCTCGAGTAAGAGAAAAACGTGATTTGAAGAGGATAACGGGGCACCTAGAGAACATCAGTTACTAAGAACTACTCCCAAACAAAACGCTTTTTCGCGATTTTTTTTTTTTTTCGAGACTTGGCCGGCCGGCGTTTGTTCCCGGCCGATAATCTCTGAGTAACTTATTCCCTATAATTCGAACGGTGCCTTAATTACTTAATTAAATGGAATAATATTCACAGCATTGTAGTAATAATGATTTCCTCATATTTTGTCCGTAAGACTTTTTTGAATCATTCCAAATAATCTTTGGGATATATGTGGGAAGTAAAAGCCGATTTTTTTGCAATATTATCCATAAAACTAACAAACTTATTTTTTTGTGAAATAACGAAAGGTTAAATTTATAGAAATATTGTTCAAATAAGACAGTATTAGCTTGTATTCACGCTGGCACCAGTTGGTCCAAACAACCTTACGATAGCACCATATAAAAATGAAATACACACCCAAGGGCATTTACAGTAAATCATGTCTTTTCTCAGTTGTTGTGTATGAGGTATAATTTTTGACAATATAATTTTAAAGAGAAGAGTGAACCTTTGTCTTTGCACCAAAACTGAGAAAATCGGACGGTAAATAAACGTGTTACGAATTTGCCCTATACCCCCTGAAGCTTCGCACAGATGTGAGTATTTGAAACGAGTGTGAAAGGATCTCTGGTACGGAATGAAATGGTACACCAGCAGTGAAATTGGCAAGCCGCTTAAAGCAAGTGTTCAAAGTTCAGGAAAATGAAAAGAGAAGTTAACAAAGAAGATGTACAGTAGGAAATCGATTCTCTTGATCTCCAACGAATACGAGTGTTACTTCATTTGTTAGTTGGAGAGCGGTTGAAGGTACCACATGATTACCCCGCTAATCAGCAAGATATTTTAATAGCAGATCGATTCACAGTAAGATATATGGACCGTGCTTTTTGTAAGAAAAACAGAAACTCAAACAGTGGTGCCATCCTAGGAGCTGGGTTTTGAGGACAGATCAGCAGTTGATAATATTAGGGCAGGTAGATGGGAACAAGAGCCATTATCTTTCTATGCTGGTGTAATGACATAGAATGGCAGGAGAGGAGGAGCTGCTGGATACATACAGGTCACCATAGAATAGTTAGGTCTAAGGGAGGCTCCCAGTCATAGGTACATCTTGTGCCAAGAAAATGGGAGTGGGCATGGAGAAATGATGTCTAGGGCCAATTGAGTATAAAAATGCTGGCTAGACAAGTAACTGCAAGGAACTTGCAATCTGGACCTATCTCTTTGCAAACGGTGAATAGTGTAATGCAAGGGATGGGTTCAACTCTCTAGGATGTAATGGTTGCAATATAGCCATTCCCAATTGAGGAGGTAAATGATGATTTGTCTAGAATTTAAGACTGATAGATTCAGAGGTCGAGGGTTTGTGGAAACAATCAGCTGCAGCATTATATGGTTAAAAACAACCAGTTATTACCGGGAAATAACCTTCAGGGATAATAGTTTAAAAGACAATAATCATAATAAAGTTTGCCTAGTAATAGCAAATCAAATAATCACAAAACACAAGAGATAGTAGAGTGCAAACGAGTACTAGCTCCCTTAAGGTATTACAATATAATCAAATAGTTAGGAAGTCTAAGAATAAAGATAGATGCATTTCAATGATAACTTGCAAGTGAAGGATAATATATATATTAAAAAAACAAAAAAAACTGGTATAACAGAGAGCCAAGGTTCGAACCGAACTATAGAGAATGCGCTTCTGAAATGCAAACATAACAGGTTATAAACATCCATACTGATAAGGAGTCAACAGGAAGTAGTGTGAGTGGCGATGTCATTTCAGAGAAAAGTTTAAATTTGTTGTCTAGACATGGATATAAACGAATGAAAAACATCGAACACAGAATCTGCTAGCAGTTTCCTCGAAGGGACACGAGTAATTTTTGGTTTGATATACCAGCCCCCAAATCTTTAAGGGATTGAGCATAAGCTGTTAGGGGCACGAAATTCTATGGCAACTATCATAAACAGTTTTGATAAGGGCAGACATTATAACTTTAGACAAAATTTGATTGTAAACAATATTAAAGAAATCTTGAGTCGGGGCTTTTTGAAACGTTTAGTGATGGCTTTTTAGAACAAGTTGTGACAGAACCAACTAAGGAAACAACTGCTTGACTTTGTCTTGCCAAACAAAGATTCACTAATTTAATAATCTTTATGGTTATCACTTAAATACAGAGAATATACATGGAATTACCCAGATAACAGCAATCAAACTCTCTGTCCAGATTTTTTCGCTTCTGGCCTACTTCATGTACTAGAAAAATACCTGTGTTGGGCTCCTTGGGGATGTTCCTGACTAAGATTCAGGTAGGTGATACTATGGGTTCTCCCAAATATTCACTTTTTTTTTGCAGGAGCAATAATTTTGTAGCGGCCGCAGACAACTTTAGTTTTCCGAGTAAGGTGGAAATTAGAACCTAACAATAATGACCCCTAGATGGATGAACAATGGATTAAAATCAGCTCATTGGTCAAAAAGAGGCATATATAGGCGTAGCAAAAAAGGGGGCTGGCAGTTAAGAAATTAAATATATTCAAAATAAAAGAGAAAATAAAGATAGTAATAAGAAAAAGCAAAATGGGATTATGAAAGACTAAGGAGTCGCAAGGGATACAAAGACTAGACCAAAAGGGTTCTTTCAGGTATACAAAGCTGTATATTGAGGAGACAAAATTGGCCCACTTTAAGAGTAACTCTGGTCAATCTCAGGACAGGGAGTAAGGATATGTGTTAGAAATCTCAACATATCACTTCCTCTTAGTTTTATCACTCCATAATTCATATACTAGCGATCTTCCAGAAAATAATAGATTATGTAGACCAGGATGCTCAAAAACTATGTAAGATTGCAGTAACAAGCGTCATGGTCGTCAGACAAATAAGAAACTAAAACCTTACAAATCCCCAGGACCTGATGACTGATTTGCAGGAATTTAAAGGAAAGGTTAAAGAGAAACTTAAGCATACCTTTGGCTAACATTAACATATCACTACAAATCTGGGCATAGGTTGCCTGGTAAGTGAAAATGGCAAATGTAATACCAATTTACAAGAAGGGACAATCCTTGCTGTCTGGGGGGGGGGAACTAATTGGGACAATAACCTTACCATCCAAGTGGGAAAAAATTTTCTGGAATCAATATTTGCCGAAGCAATTCGTACCTCTTGACAGGCACAGATTGATTAATGAATCTCAACAGGGTTTAGCAACGGGCGGTCTGTCTATAATTTACTGACAATTTTTTTCACTAAGGTGTTTAGAGTAATTATGATAATAAATATGATTATTGTGTATGATGGACTTCAGTCTAAAGGCTTTCGATAGAGTTCCCACTCCAGAGGCTACTGAGGAAACTTTTAAGTGCACACGGAATAGGCGGGAGAAATTTTTTATCCGAGGGTAGAGGCACGGCTGACAAATAGAACAGCAGATAGTTTGTAATAAATGTGAAAAAATCAAATGGGGGCACGTCCACAAGTGTGTGACGACATAAGGATAATGGAATAAAAAGCAGACCATAAGCAAATTTGCTGACGACCAAAATAGGCCGTCCTTTTCATTCCTAATGAGGAACACAGAGCAACTCCAGGATGATTTGGAATAGACTGACGTAATGGTCAGAAGAAGTGCAGGATTCCAGTTTAATATGAAAATGCAAAGTTCAAAATGTTGGACAGTTAAATAACTCATGCGACTTATAAAACAGAATACTGTAGATCTTAAATACTACTGATTGCAGAAGATTTAGGAGTTCTGTTTAGGCATAACCAAAAACCAAGACATACAGAGTCATTAGTGTCCGCAATAAAGCTAACAGTAATTCTTGCTTCATATCTAAAAGAAATAGAATAATAGAAGTCCTCAGTTTTCAACTTTATATATCCTTGGTTAGCCTCAGGGTACCATTGTCTGGCACGATAAACTGTTCACCATATACAGAATGAGATATTAATCCAAGAAAACGTTCAGAGGAGATGACAAAGATGATCCCATGTATCAGAAATCTTCCCTATGAGATAAGACAGGAGGGGCCCTGAATCAGCACTCTCTCGAAAGACGAAAATTAGGGATATGATCTAGATGTAAAAAATGAAAACAGGAATAAAATAAGGGGGATTTAAATAGCGTGCTGAAAATTCTCAGCCAAGAGTCTGACTCGCACAATGTGGTGGGATAGGTTTCTGTTGAGAAAAATTCAGATTCATAAGGAAATTGGAAAGCACTTGGTTTGGGAGTAATAAGTTGTGGAATTGAAATGGAAACAAAACTCCCATACAGTTATTGAGGGCTCAAACTTGTGTAGTTGTAAAAATAGATTGGATACATACATGAGTGTGTGTGGAGTGGTGTGAGTTGGACCTGACTAGGCATGATGCTGCCTAGGTCTGGTGCAGTGCTATCCATCCATTGGAGTGGGCAGGTGACCAACTGGAGTGGGCCAATTGGTCTAATCCGTGGGAGGTGGGTCATGTTTGTGCTTCATCCGAAGGGGAGGACACGACCCTGCGCGCCTGGTTCATAAGGCCTGACTGCATGTTCCTTCATTTCTCATGTATCTTATGTTTTCCTTATCATTATACAACTGTGGGAAGAAGCACAACATCCTCAGTATACACGAAGATGAGAAATCACACTGTTTAAGACAAAGAAAGGATGTTCCAGAGAATGGGACACAGCATACAAGGGGACACATTGTGTAATTTGCAGACCACAGATGAATCATATTGATCTTAGAAGTA
>NW_026465478.1:0-14490 GCF_026875155.1 Cherax quadricarinatus
AAACCAATTAAAATGTACTGTGGACTATAAGGAGTATATTGCAAGCCATAAAGGCGTGTAATGCAGACCAGGAGTGTGCCGTGGATCACAGATGCGTGTACTGCAGATCACAAAGGTGTATTGCGGACCACGTAGGCGTGTAAGGCCACAAAGACCAATCTAGCGAGGAGGGTAACACCCGCTTAAAGATCCAGCGGACAAAAGCATTCCATATAAACTGGCAGGCGGGAACACCCTCTCCTTCCCTCCTCGCCTTATCCCTGGGCGGATCTGTAATACACGCCAATGGTGATTCAGAGGTACTGGGAGTCCAGATGTGCCCGGTACTATGTCAGAAGGTTACAAACAACTGAGAGATTTCGTTTAGTAAAGTATCGTACTCTTGAAGCCTATCAACTGCACGTGTTTCAGCAATGTAATTGAATGTGCACCAACATCAAGATATATTATTTAGTAAATCCTAAAATAAGAATTAAACAAGCCTAACGCACATACATTCTCATTTTGTACATTATAATATAATATATATATAATATATATATATATATATATAATATATATATATAATATAGTGTGTGTGTGCGCGCGCGCGCCCGCGTGTGCCGAATAAGAAACGTCAATCGGCAAGAACTCGTTTGAAATTAAGTCCTTTCTAAAATTTTCTCATACGTTTAAAGATACATTTTTTAATTTATGCTAATGTAAAAATCAATAATTTTGTACCTAACCTTATAACAAGCGCAATTTAATTTAGCCTAATCCAACTAAATATATTTTAGATAAGTTTACAATAATTAATAAACAAGTATAATAAATTATTTTTTTTTTCGTTAGGTTCAGAATGATTTTTGCGAAATTACTGCATACACAAACTTCTGCTTGCCTTATTCGGCAAGAAGAGTGTTGTTATTTAAGTCAAAATCGCAAGTTTTACCTATTTATGCCCCTCAAGGAAGGTTTCTTGATTTAGGGAATTGGATCTGTGCTCCAGTTCCCCGAATTAAACCTGAATGCCTTCCACATCCCCCCCCCAGGCGCTGTATAATCCTCCGGGTTTAGCGCTTCCCCCTTGATTATAATAATAATAAAAAAATACCTATTTATGAGATTTCAAATAATTTTAAATTTTATCCTTAAAATGTAGTTTAGATTAATTATATTACAAATTCTAATTACTTGTGATATCCTACGTAAATTTAATTTTTATACACATTTTATATCCAGAACTTTAATTGTCTAAATCTACTACAAACCGCATTAAAGCGTCAAAATATGTAGGTGAAACTTAACATTCTGATTGGTATCAATTAAAAAAAAAAATCAGTGAAGAACGATAGCAATGGGTTGCTGCAGCTCACGCATCATGTCCGTCTCATGTCTAAGATGACATGTTTACGCACTGATTCATCTTGAAAGTTATGACTGGAGGTGGTCGACCATGTTGCCCCACGGCCAAACTATACCTTATGTGGCTACAGGATCCTCCTCACTCCTTTACCTTCCCCAGAGAGTCCTTCAGAGCCTCCCACATACACACTCACCTGACCTCGCCTAAACTTACCTACACCCTACACCACGGTACTGCCTACCAAACGTTTGTTCTCTCAGTGTAACTGACACACAATATGCTGCCAGCGGACTGATTATGTAAATAATTTTGTTTAAAATACAAAGCTACCCTACACCGCTACAGCACCACTGTGACAGTACTGCTTCCCTCTACCACAACACCACCACTGTGACAGTACTGCTTCCCTCTACCACAACACCACCACTGTGACAGTACTGCTTCCCTATACTACACCACCACCACTGTGACAGTACTGCTTCCCTCCACCACTACAACACCACTGTGATAGTACTGCTTCCCTCTTCCACAACACCACTGACTACTGTTTCCCTCCACCACTACAACACCACTGTGATAATACTGCTTCCCTCTACCACAACACCACCACTGTGACAGTACTGCTTCCCTATACTACACCACCACCACTGTGATAGTACTGCTTCCATCCGTCACTACTACACCACTGTGACAGTACTGCCTCCCTCCACCACTACAACACCACTGTGACAGTACTGCTTCCCTCCACCACTACAACACCACTGTCATAGTACTTCTTCCTTCCATGTCTACAAACGTCTGATCATGTGGGTCTTTCCATATCAAGTGGACCAACTTTGAAAATCGTCTCCACCTGACCATCTACAATTTCGATCAAAGTTTACATAAAGGTCGGCATGTATATGAAACTAACTTTGGGAAAGTTTTAGTCCATGATATACAATTTCTGAAATCGCATCAGAAAATTGTATAAGGAGACCTAAACACGAGGTTCTAGCTGTTATTGCTCTATAACAGCAACTGACAAATGGCTGGTTTTCATTATAACGTTGCGCAAGCAAAAAATACTATTACCTTATTTTAAGGTTTGTTTTCTCCATTCAAGGGCAAAACGTCTATGCAGAAGATATTTATCTTGTAGGTTAGAATCTGCTCTTTCTAATGAAAGTTTAAGAAAACTGGTTTTGCTGCTTTTTTGCTATTGATCTTCAAAAATAGTGTAAAATTCACCGTAAGGTCTGTGAGGGCATTTTTAGCACTCTTGTACAGGATTGTGACGATGTCCACCTGGGTAGCTGCTACAATAATGTCATACTAAAATAATGTTTTCCTTTAGATAAATAGGCAGCTGAATTCAAGATTCAATTTTACGTGACAAATTTTTTTTTTGCCTAATTTGGCTTCACATTGTGAAAAAAATAGTAAAAGATGTAAGTTTTAGGGCTGCGAATTTTGAAATCTGCTCCAAAAGTTGAATAGGCTTGTCTACAACGTTTACTCTTCTAGATCTACCACAGCAATAACCTGAACACTGCTGATTGTCTGCTGCGGGTTGGTGAAAATTTTCACTTGCTTCCACTGTGCATATCATGAACTAAAATTTTTACAAAATTAGTATGACATATATGCCAACCTTCATGTAAAATTTTATAGAAATTGGAGATGGTCAGGTGGGGCTCCCCTGGTCCGCTTCACGTGGAATGACCCATCATGTGTGTGAACGTCCAAGCATGTGTATAGACCTACAAGCATGTGTATGGACCTACAAGCATTTGGACTTACAAGCATGTGTATGGACCTACAAGCATTTGGACTTACAAGCATGTGTATGGACCTACAAGCATTTGGACTTACAAGCATGTGTATGGACCTACAAGCATTTGGACTTACAAGCATGTGTATGGACCTACAAGCATGTGTATGCACCTACAAGCATGTGTATGGACCTACAAGCATTTGGACTTACAAGCATGTGTACCTACAAGCATGTGTACGGACCTACAAGCATGTGTATGGACCTACAAGCATGTGTATGGACCTACAAGCATGTGTATGGACCTACAAGCATGCGTATGGACCTACAAGCATGCGTATGGATGACTAAACTAACGTGTGTGATTACCTACTGTATTTGTAGGTACAGAAAAGAGGTAAGCTATTAAGGTCTCGTCTACTTATTATATATATATATATATATATTATATATATATATATATATATATATATTTTATATATATATATATATATATATATTTTTTTTTTTATTATCACACCGGCCGATTCCCACCAAGGCAGGGTGGCCCGAAAAAGAAAAACTTTCACCATCATTCACTCCATCACTGTCTTGCCAGAAGGGTGCTTTACACTGCAGTTTTTAAACTGCAACATTTAACACCCCTCCTTCAGAGTGCAGGCACTGTACTTCCCATCTCCAGGACTCAAGTCCGGCTGCCGGTTTCCTGAACCCCTTCATAAATGTTACTTCGCTCACACTCCAACAGCACGTCAAGTATTAAAAACATTCGTCTCCATTCACTCTATCAAACACGCTCACGCACGCCTGCTGGAAGTCCAAGCCCCTCGCACAAAAACCTCTTTACCCCCTCCCTCCAACCTTTCCTAGGCCGACCCTACCCCGCCTTCCTTCCACTACAGACTGATACACTCTTGAAGTCATTCTGTTTCGCTCCATTCTCTCTACATGTCCGAACCACCTCAAAACCCTTCCTCAGCCCTCTGGACAACAACTTTGGTAATCCCGCACCTCTCCTAACTTCCAAACTACGAATTCTCTGCATTATATTCACACCACACATTGCCCTCAGACATGACATCTCACTGCCTCCAGCCTTCTCCTCGCTGCATACATTCATCACCCATGCTTCACACCCTATATAGAGTGTTGGTAAAACTATACTCTCATACATTCCCTCTTTGCCTCCAAGGACAAAGTTCTTTGTCTCCACAGACTCCTAAGTGCACCGCTCACCCTTTTCCCCTCTTCATTTCTATGTATTCACTCATCCTTCATAGACCCATCCGCTGACACGTCACTCCCAAATATTGAATACATTCACCTCCTCCATACTCCCTCCAATCTGATATCCAATCTTTCATCACCTAATCTTTTTGTTATCTCATAACCTTACTCTTTCCTGTATTCACTTTCAATTTTCTTCTTTTGCACACCCTACCAAATTCATCCACCAATCTCTGCAACTTCTCTTCAGAATCTCCCAAGAGCACAGTGTCCTCAGAAAGAGCAACTGTGACAACTCCCACTTTATGGGGTGATTCTTTATTTTTTAAACTCCACGCCTCTTGCCAAAACCCCCTCGCATTACTTTCTTACAACCCATCTATAAAAAATATTAAACAACCAGGGTGACATCACACATCTTGTTTAAGGCCTATTTTTTACTGGGAAATAATTTTCCCCTCTTTCCTACATACTCTAACTTGACCCTCACTATCCTTAAAAACTCTTCACTGCTTTCAGAAACCTACCTCCTACACCATACACCTGCAACAATCTGCCACATTGCCCCCTATCCACCCTGTCATACCCCTTTTTCCAAAATCCATAAATGCCACAAAGACCTCTTTAGCCTTATCTAAATACTGTTCACTTATATGTTTCACTGTAAAACACCTGGTCCACACACCCCTACCTTTCCTAAAGCCTTGTTCATCTGCTATCCTATTTCTCCGTCTTACACTTAATTCTTTAAATAATAACTCTACCATTACATTTTGGGCCAGGTATACTCAACAGACTTATCCCCTATAATTTTTGCACTCTCTTTTATCCCCTTTGCCTTTATACAAAGGAACTATGCATGCTCTCTGCCAATCCCTAGGTCCCTTACCTTCCATACATTTATTAAATAATTGCACCAACCACCACCAAAACTATATCCCCACCTGTTTTAACATTTCTATCTTTATCCCATCAATCCCGGCTGCCTTACCCCTTTCATTTTACCTACTGCCTCACGAACTTCCCCACACTCACAACTGGCTTTTTCCTCACTCCTACAAGATGTTGTTCCTCCTTGCCCTATACACAAAATCACAGCTTCCCTATCTTAAATCAACATTTAACAATTCCCTCAAAATTTTCCCTCCATCTTCCCAATACCTCTAACTCTCTTTTATATATAAAATATAAAATATATATTTATATATATTATATATATTATATATATATATATTTTATATATATATAAAATATATGCAAAACAACCACTGTGAAAGAATAGCGAAATTCCAATCGCTTTCGTAACTTCTCACATTATCAAGGAACTATAAAAAAAACATCAAACTAAGGCATATAAAGGGTCAAGACTATACCTCACCCTTCATATGCTCTTCTTTGATTTTTTTGTAGTTCCTTGATAATGTGAGAAGTCACGAAAGCGATTGGAATTTCGCCCTTCTTTCACAGTGTTTTTTTTGTATATTCTGATTTCACCTGTTTACTGTGACCTTATTGCATACACACACACACACACACACATACACACACGCACACGGCGCGGCGTTTTGCGCCAAGAAAGTGGAGTGATATAAAATCATTTGTAGCTGTAAAGTGTAGCAGGTTAACTACGGCCTCCTGTCTCTACTCTCCCTGGAGGAGGAGGAGGAGGAGGAGGAGTAGGAGCAGCAGCAGCAGCAGCAAAAGCAGCAGCAGCAAAAGAAGAAGAAGAAGAAGAAGAAGCAGCAGCAGCAGCAGCAGCAGCAGCAGCAGCAGCAGCAGCAGCAGCAGCAGCAGCAGCAGCAGCAGCAGCAGCACCAGCAGCAGCAGCAGCAGCAGCAGCAGCAGCCGCAGCAGCAGCCGCAGCCGCAGCCATCCTCACTCTGGTACTAAATACTGAATTACACCATTACCCAGTTGGCCCCGCTGGCTACTTGCATTAAAATGGAATTGGTCAATTGAAATCAAAATTTGTTCCGCAGGCTACATGTACTTCAGGAATATAACTTGATTTTTTTGATGGGGAATGGGACGGGACGGTGCTGGGCGGATGATGATCAATGAAACTGAAACTGAATAACTAAGCAGACGACCGTCACGAGACAAATTTGGTTGCCAACTTGTTAAAGTTTGTGGCAGAATTTCTCCGCCTCGTAAACATTTCTGGTATCCAGGTGTGGTTAAGGCAATAAAACTTTTTAATGGTCCACGTAGGTACAAACGACGTGAGGAACACAAGATCTGATGAAGTTTAACGAATGATTTAATGGGTGAGATGAAATACCTTTAGAGGCGGACCCCTTTATTCCTTGGATCAAAACCCGACTCCAATTCCCAAAGCGCTGTATGATCCCTAGGAATTTAGTGCTTGCCCATTAAAAAGTAATCGTTTCCATTGGTAGTATTTTAACTTGTCAAGGGAATGTAAAATTCTCTCCTCATGCAGATTTTATTCCACTGAAGCGGTTTGTCATTTAATCAAAGACTTCTACTGGCTTTCCCGCCCGTGGATGTCTCCACTCTTATTTAAAAAATAATGGATTACCACATAGTACTGCCCCAAGATACCAGGAGCATAGTGATAACGGTGTTTTCTTTGTTAGGAAACAGTATCTCCCGACGCGAGTATTTATGGTTTGGGGGTTTAGGAAGCAATACAAGTGTCTTCAGACAAGAGTGTAAGTCTGTTTTATAGTCCTGCGTTACTGAGTACTTATTTGATATTCTCAGTATTTTATTCTTTAGCTCGTCCTCCTGTGAAATTCGTCGTCTCTTTTTTGCAGACGCGAAAATAATATTATGATTAATGGAGATAAAAGTAGGTATCTCTGGGGATGACGTAGCACTTGGAAGGGGCAGTGTGGGTGGCAGGACCTGTTTTGTGACGTGACTTGCTGGCAGATGTGAGGAGACAGGTATAGCGTGTTTTCCAGCACCTAGCTTACTATTACACGCCTAGGTTACCACTGTTTACCTTGCAGTGTATTGCTGTATGTTGCTTTGTTCCTCGATGTCAGTATTAAACAACCCAAACTCTAAAATAATTGTTTAAATTTACGAAAATAATAGTAGCAAACAAAAACAATTAATAAAATGGAAATACTTATTAGTAACTTACTGTGAGCGGCTGGTCTGGTCGTCGACGGGTCAGGAACCTCTGCAAAGAAAGTGTCTGCTTTAGTACAAAAGCATTTAAAAAAATAAAAAGGCACAATACCGTGACCTGGAACAATACACACACAACCCGCACACAGGAGAAAGAAATTATGACGACGTTTCGGTCCGACCTGAACCCTTACCTAGTCACAAAAACATACTGTGTGTGACTAGGTAATGGTCCAAGTCGAACCGAAAAATCGTCATAATTTCTATGTGCAGGTTACTTGTGTATATTGGTATTTGTGAACTAATGAAGTTAAAAGTGGTTTGCTCGCAATATTCAAGGTGACCTCGTATTTTGTACCAAGTCAGAAAATCTCTTTAACGCCGGTGAAGGGCTTTTTTTAAACCCCAAAGGAACTGGGAAATGCCCCCCCTTTCTCAGAAAAAGCATGACTGCCTCATTTCCTCAGGCGCTGTATGACTCGCTGTTTAACGTTTCCCCACGATTCCAATAATTGGTTAGGGAAAGTATACGTGCTTGTTAAGAAGCCTCCTACGACTATACGTTCCTGGACAAATTCTACTGCTACTGTTGAGAATGATATTGTTAATTAATATGTGCAGATGTGAGTAATGGAGAGGACCAACTGGAGATGCTGAATGCCACTGAAATATGAGTAGTGGAGAGGATCAACTGGAGGTGCTGAATGCCACTGAAATGTTTATAAATGAGAATATTCCAGAGAGAGATTACTGTGGCCATCGAGGTAGCTGTCGTGACGTCACTGAGAGAAGGGTTATTCTTCCAAAGATTTACATCTATTCTCCCTTTCCTTTGGATCGAACCTGACTGCCTCGCATTCCTCCAGGTGCTTTATGACTCTTGTGGGTTTAGCTCTTCCTAGTGGTCTTAATTATTAAGCGAAGCGCACAAACTAGAATTTCCTACCAGGACTTTTCTCATATTGATGTAGAGATGCTAAACTCGTAGGAGTCATATCGCCTTGGAAATGGAAGGAATAAGGTTTGGTACAAGAATCAGTCCTTGAATAGCATCAAGGTGGTGCTCCTCCCATTGAACGGGGAGGTGTCTTAGAAAGTGTAGAAGTGTTAGCAACAAGGGGCACCTTACTGAGGCCTGCTCCTCGCATTTCGCTGTCACACATATAATCTCTGGTCATGCAAAATTATGCAAAACTTAGGTCAATTTTGTCCCCAAAATGCAACCCATTCAGTCGGCTGACCCCTAGGTACCTACTTTGTGCAAGGTGAACAAGGGCAACAGGTGTAAGGAAACATGCGCAACGTTTCACCTGTGACAGGGATCGATCCCGGACCCCTCAACGTGTGAGCGGAGTACGTTACCAACCAAGCCACGAGAACCCACTAAAATACACTGCAGTTTCATTTTTATTGAGTAGTCAAAAAAAAGTTAATTCCTAGCTAATTTATCTTCGTTAACAAGTCGTGAAGTATCTCCAAGGAAGCAGACTGAAGTGGCTGAGATTGTTTGTTCTTCCTTATAACTTGAAAACGCCTTATCCGACAGGCTTCAAATTTCAACTCGTGATCCAAGGAATTGGAACTGACCTTCCCTTCCTTGGATCCCATCCATTCCCCAGGTGTTGCAAGACCGCTGTGTTCAAGTTCTCCCACGAAGCGATATATCTTGCTCTTGTTAGCCTAATACGCGACGATACTCAAGAGGAATTATTTTATTATGTTCCCCAAATCCAGCTATTATACACACTCGTCTCTTTATAATTAACCAGAATAATCCGAAATCTGCTGTATCTCAAATCTCATTTAGTGTAGGTACGTCGGCCATGTAAAAATACAAATGAAATTCACATCTAATTTCCATATTATCAGTCAATTATTTAAATGTTACATACATCGATGGATGTTAATGTTGAAGCATCTGAGTTCGTGCAGGTTAATAATGCATTCAATAAATTCTGTAAAGCAGTGGCAAGGCTTTATTGCCATGCGCCCTGATCATTCAGTATCACCAGAGTCGTACTAACATACCACACACGCGATCATAGCCCTGTTACATTTGCATAATGACATTCCTACTGCAAGTTGAACAAGGGTAAAACTTGCCCAACCACCCTTAATGACTGACTCTCCATAACAGCATGTATATGATTCAAGGTGTTGCGACAAGTCACCCCCTTCCCTCCACCCCTACACCACTTATCTTAGAGGGAGCTTCTTGATTAAGACATGCCACAAATATATACTGTGTATATATATTGGGACCTTAATCCTTATTTTAGGGATTAAAGTATTCTTGACTGGTGGTCCCTTCAGGGAAGTTCCCTGACTCTGGTGAGGGACTCTTGATCTAGGGCCCCTCAAGGAAGGTTCCTTGATGTTGGTGAGGGGCTCTTGATTTAGGGAATTGGATCTGTGCTCCAGTTCCCCGAATTAAGCCTGAATGCCTTCCACATCCCCCCCCAGGCGCTGTATAATCCTCCGGGTTTAGCGCTTCCCCTTTGATTATAATAATAATAATAATCTTGATCTAGGGAATTGGATCTGTACTCCAATTCAGTGAATTAAGCCTGAATGCTGCCTTCCATACCACCCCTACCCACCGCAGGCGCTGTATAATCCCCACGGGCTTAGCGTTACCCCCTCCCCCATGTTAATTGGTGGTGGATGCAGCACGGTGTGACCCTTACGGGAGGTGAAGAGGTGACATGCAGCCTATAATGACCCTCGTATCATTAACCAACCTAACTTGTTGAAGAGCTCTTTGGATGAAACCTGATTCTCTCTCATTCCCAGGGGGCTCTATCACTCTAACGGGTTTAGCGTTTCTCCATGAACAATATTTCCAACCCACGTCATCCCTGTCCTGCTAGGCACTAAGGTCGCACAAGCCAAAACCACCTTAATAGCTTGTCAGGTTTCAAGGGTATCGACTGCAGGTGAACCATTAAGGCAGCTTGTCACTGCACCTTAAGTCAAAAATATATCCATCTACAAAAATGACACATGTTAGATGTTTAAAATGTGGAATATACACACCTCGGTGTATATACCCTGAGATATACGCATCTCGGTGTATATACCCTGAGATATACACACCTCGGTGTATATACCCTGATATACACACACCTCGGTGTATATACCCTGAGATATACACACCTTGGTGTATATACCCTGAGATACACACATCTCGGTGTATATACCCAGAGATATACGCACCTTGGTGTATATACCCTGAGATACACACACACCTCGGTGTATATACCCAGAGATATACACACCTTGGTGTATATACCCTGAGATATACATACCTCGGTGTATATACCTATGTACCCTGAGGTATACAGACCTCGGAGTATATACCGTGAGTTATGCACACCTAGGTGTATATACCGTGAGCTATGCACACCTCGGTGTATATACCCTGAGGTATACACACCTCAGTGTATATACCCTGAGGTATACACACACACCTCGGGGTGTATACCCTGATATATACACACCTCGGTGTATATGCCCTGAGATATACATACCTCGGTGTATATACCCTGAAATATACACACCTCGGTATATATACCCTGAGATATACACAGGTCTATATACCCTGAGATATACACAGGTCTATATACCCTGAGATATACACAGGTCTATATACCCTGAGATATACACACCTCGGTGTGTATACCCTGAGATATACACAGGTCTATATACCCTGAGATATACACAAGTCTATATACCTTGAGATATACACAAGCCTATATACCCTGAGATATACACAGGTCTATATTATCTGATATATACACAGGTCTATATACCGAGATACACACACCTCGGTCTATATACCCTGAGATACACACACCTCGATGCATATACACTGACAAACACATAACACATCGTGTATATACACTCATCATGTATATCCCCAGAAACAACTTTGAGTGTATATATCTGAAACATGCACACAGCTCTGGGTGTATACATCTCTGGATGTACATACCCTAACGTACACACAGCTCTGGGTGTATATATCTCTGGATGTACATACCCTAACGTACACACAGCTCTGGGTGTATACATCTCTGGATGTACATACCCTAACGTACACACAGCTCTGGGTGTATACATCTCTGGATGTACATACCCTAACGTACACACAGCTCTGGGTGTATACATCTCTGGATGTACATACCCTAACGTGTACACAGCTCAGGGTGTACATACCCTAGCGATGACTGGCTATCCCAACAAGTGATGACTGAGGACTTACTGATGCAGGGAGCTATGGGCGAGCGGCTCTGCTGGTAACCCTTGGCACACCGGTTGCACATAATGCCCGTGACACCGTCCTTGCAGGGGCACTGCCCAGTCGTCTGGTTGCACGTCTTGCCCGAGGCGCCCACAGGATGACAGTCACACTCTGTTGGTCCACCAAGAATAACTCATTAGTGACTATTGAACAAAGATAAAGCACCAGGTGACACACAACATGAAACAGTCACCATTTGTCCTGTTTCCTGACGAACCTTACCTAACCTAACCTAGTCAACATACACTCTGCTACAGCAAAGTCTGGAGAGTGACACAGTGATTATTATTAAGTGCGGCGCTGTAGGACCCTTGTGGTTTTAGCGCTTACTTATGATTATAATATTTTGTTATTAATATTTGTAATAGTTTTAGTTGCAGTAGTAATAGTAGTAGTGTTAAGAGCAGTAGTAGTAATCCATTCAGAGAGAAGAGCTAACTGCCTTCACTGTAGATCAGTGGTTCAGAGAACCGACAAGTTGATAAATTAAGACACATGTGCAACACTTGGATATCTTTATTGTGGAAACGTTTCGCCACACAGTGGCTTCATCAGTCCAATATACAGAAGATCGGTGAAGATCAGGAGTTTGAGCCAATCTATCCGGAGTCGATGTAATCAATCTATCAAACTTGATAATAATTATTATCAAGATTGGGTGACCTCAAACTCCTTCTGATCTTCATTATTCTTGTTTGTACTGGACTGATGAAGCCAGTGTGTGGCGAAACGTCTCCATAATAAAGATACGCAAGTGTTGAACATGTGTCTAATTTATTAACTGCCTTCACCGGCATCAAGGGACGCTCCGGAGATACCACAAGGAAGGTATGTTAGGTATGGGAGGCTTGGCTTGAGGCTAAGAGAATCTTCATCCAAGGAAATGGAGCCCCCATCCGTTCCCTTGTATTAAGGATGACTGTCTCATTCGTAGGCGATGTATGACCCCAAGGTGTCAGCAAGCAAATTGTCATAATTAGCATATAATAATTACTGAAGGAGTGAGCAGACTACTGAAACTCAGACGAGTCACAGGGAAGTTAGGAAAGTATTTCTTCAGTCACAGGTTTGTCAGGAAGTGGAACAATCTGGAGAGTGATGTAGTAGAGGCAGGATCCATACATAGCTTTAAGAAGAGATACGATAAAGCTCATGGAGCAGAGAAAAGGACCTAATAACGACCAGCGAAGAGGCAGGGCCAGGAGCTGTGAATCGACCCCTGCAACCAAAAATGAGTGAATACACACACACACACACACACACACACCGGAGCTATGAATCGACCCCTGCAACCACAAATAAGTGAATACACACGCACACAGGTAGACCAGAAAGAAGTGGGAGTAAACATCACAACGAGCTTATCACAAGTATAGTCAACTCTCATATAAGGCTCCTCTATACAGTGCAATTTTTCGTAAATGCGATTAAAAAGTTCATCCAGAATTGAATAGCGCGTGGAAAACTCTTTAGATATGCTCTTCTGTTTTCCCATGTACCTCTCCAATGGTATTTACGTAAACGTGAACTATACAGAGGAACTTGATAGTAGTTATGGTATAAAATGAGTACCACCTGTACAGTTAGCTAACCTTAACACTAATTTCAAAAATATTAATAATGTTGTGGTATAGCAATGGTCATTCTCACGAGACCGTCTATACCTGCCTCAACTGGCTACCGTAGTTATCTTATGAACCTCACTCACACTCCATTCAAGGAATTGCAGCACACAGCAAATTTCTTGATTTAAGCAATTGAATCAGTGCTCCAATTTCTTGAATCGGATCTGAATGTTTTCTATTCCCCCAGGCGATGTATGACCCCTACGGGCTTAGCGCTAACCAATGAATGTAATAATAATACGTAATTCCTTTGCCTGTGTACCCGTTTATACTGCCTTCCCTTGTCTGTGTACCCGTCTATACTGCTTTCCCTTACCTGTGTACTCGTCTATACTGCCTTCCCTTACCTGTGTACTTGTCTATACTGCCTTCCCTTGCCTGTGTACCCGTCTATACTGCCTTCAACTGTATACCCGTCCATACTGCCTACCCTTGCCTGTGCACCCGTCTATACTGTCTTCCCTTACCTGTGTACCCGTCTATACTGTCTTCCCTTACCTGTGTACCCGTCTATACTGCCTTCCCTTGCCTGTGTACTCGTTTATACTGCCGTCCCCTGCCTGTGTACTCGTCTATAGTGCCGTCCCCTGCCTGTGTACTCGTCTATACTGCCTTCCCTTGCCTGTGTACTCGTTTATACTGCCGTCCCCTGCCTGTGTACTCGTCTATAGTGCCGTCCCCTGCCTGTGTACTCGTCTATAGTACCTTCCCTTGCCTGTGTACTCGTCTATAGTGCCTTCCCTTGCCTGTGTACTCGTCTATAGTACCTTCCCTTGCCTGTGTACTCGTCTATACTGTCTTCATCTGTGTGGCAGAGGACACACATACAGTTCTGAATATTAAAAAAAATGTGTTGCCACGAGCAGCTCCATCATCCTAATCATCAGGACTGATAAAACCAGTTTGTAGGTACTTCCATACCATTTACAACTGTACCTTCCTCGGCACGTGACTCTCTTTGTACATACCACCTTCAGTACACATCACCTTCTGTACGTCTGGCCCATCTTAGAGTACGGAGCACCAGTATGGATATCATGTGAGAGTTCGATGCGTGGATTAGGGTAGAAATACTCACGTAGGCTGTTATACGTATATTGGCGATATGTGAAGAGAGACCTGCCACCGTTTC
>NW_026465479.1:0-65000 GCF_026875155.1 Cherax quadricarinatus
CTTGCCTCCCTCCGTTGGACCCTCAGCAAAGCCAAGTTGAGATTAATTTCCCTACTCAGCAGTGTGTGGCACTGGAAATTTTTCGCCGGCTCTACTTGGTCTCTAGATTTTTTCTTCAGAAATTCCTGGGCATACATTGCGGTGGATTTTAGAAAAAACAATATAACGGTTTTTTCCCTTTGGATTGATTCGGGCATCTTTGATTTCACCGAAAGTTGTGCATCTTCAATCCAAATTGTCTGTCTACCTTGGGCAGAATTCGATGGTTTTCAGTTGTCTATAATTGTCATCATGGATGTATCAGAAATTCCACACTTGATTCGGGAAAAAAATCGATTTTTCAGAATCAGAAGGGGTTCATTCAACTTCTATATTTATCCTCTTCATGGTTTTAAGGGCCTCGAGTTCATTGAAAAAAACAGTAAAAAGCGTAGGAGGGATCGACATTTCCCGTCGTTAGCACTGGGGGGGAAAACTGACCTTGTTGGATAAAACAATGGAATGAATTGAAAGTGGACATTCGAAGCAGTCAGTATCAAGTGTTTGTTGACGACCTTCAAGTGCTGAAAGTAGAGAAACCTTTCCCTCATTTAAAACCAATGCAACATTTAGAAGTGTTTTGTAAGGGAACTTTCTGGAGTGGTGACTGTATACCACGAAACTATCCATTCAGGCTACGAAATCAACTAAAAAGATATCTACATTAAAAACAATGGAAAATTTCCCGTCTACCACCCTAGAGGGCACATCCCCACCAACTACAAAACGCTACACCACCATTTCATACCACATCAAAAACACAGATCCTGTAAAATCGTTTTTATTGCCCCACAGTTGTTGTAGCTGTGGGTAATATCGCCAACCTTAAACTTGTCTATCTGCACCATTTCTAGTGAAAGTCAGTGAAGTGACTGATGTTCTCATACATCATTTAGGTTAATAGTGAACTAGTAACACAATGAAGCCTTGTGACTAGTAGAGACATTAACTAGTGATCAGTAGTACAGTATTCATGAAGTTAGAAATTCTCGAAGTGACTAGTGACTACAGCTGTCTCGAGACTCACAATAAATTTATGTTAACACACTTGGCTTTATAACAGATCTGACCCTTCAAGGGGGCTGCTGTGAAATTGAAAAAGGATTGACGAGAAAATATTTTAAGCTTATGTGCTTGGATCAAATCCGATTATTTTTAATTCATTAAGCAAACGTATGAGCCACAGAACGAATTAACACAGAATATAACACAGAACCTCATATAATAAGAATGTTATCTTGTGTAAAGTTATTTTATCAAAAACGTATATTCATAAGTTTTCCTGCAGTTAATGGAAATAATGCTGATAGTCATTCATCAGTTACATTGATTAAACAGTTGTAAGACTAATATCAACAAATACAGAGATCTGGAAGCGTAAGATTTCTCATTATTCCTCACTGGTTAACATTATTATAATGAAAAAGAAGCGCTAAATGTTATTGCTGTTCTTACTGTTGAACAGCGGTTTAGTGCCGATGAAGGTAGCGTAGGTAGCAATGATACGGCCGTGGACTAGATTGGCTTTAATCGGGTAGGAGTGAGTACACAACGGGCAGTGTGAGGAAGTGACCGCAAGCCAGTCCGTGGAGGGGGGAGAACTTGTGTACGGCAGGTCGGTCCAGGCGGGAGTGAGAGAGGGTGGACTGTGTGTCCCACCGACCTAGGTAGGCCTACAGAGGGCAGCACTGAAGCCGCGAAATATACTAGTCGAGCAGACGCTAGGCTGTGTGCTCTGCCAGTACAGGCTGTCTACATTTGCTCGGCCACGCACCTCGCGTCGTCCCGACGCGACAATACGGTGGGCCCATAGGTATAAAGGAATTACACTACCCCCCCAGAGAGGGACTGGCTTTCGCCACTAGTAAATAAAAAATGGACAAAAAAATGCAACAGGCAAAAAAAACCTCTCCCATCCAGGGAAGAGAAAACTGGTTTGCCCGCGCTGTTTCATCGAGTAGAGACCCGGGGAGACGTCAGCACTGGAACAAAATCTTCTATTTTACAGGTTGTCCGCAGGGCTGAACATCATTTGACCACTCGTCTACTAACGTTTGTTGCACGCTCACATCTGCAAACAATGACTGACAGTAGCTTTTCCCTAAGGTGTGACATGTAACTCAGAGGGCAGCACTGCCCTGACCGTAATACAGTCTTTTTCCTTTAGTTAAAAAAAAACACTGGTGCACATACATACAATAAACATATCCATGGAATTCATTACACTCTGGGTACCCTTCAAAAGTATTTACATAATTACATGATGTTGTCCACCCTGACTCTATTATCGACTAGCTATACAATGTGTGTGCATTTATACCCATTTCTGCAAGCAAACAATTAGCATAACTAGCGTAGGAGTCGGACAAGTCAGTAGGTACGTCAATGTCACAGAAATGTACGGGTTGTCCTGGGTCGCAGGCCATAAGTATGGAGCCTTACTGGGCCGTTTCCGTACCAGCAGTAGGGGAGAAGGGGTAGACGGTTTGTCCCTAACATTAGTCTGATCGTGGGTTGCAACGCACGCGCCTCCAGCTCTACTTCAGCCTGCAAAATGGTCCACATACTTCATGTGATCAAGGTGGGCTTCCTTGATAGCTCCCGTAGCAATCTCCCTCACCTCGAACTTATTCCCACGGAGCTGTCGTAGGACACGGAAAGGGAAACCCACAAACTTTGGGGACAAGTTTGTGCTTTACCTGGGGTCTGCACTGGGTTGAGCAACATAACTTTGCAACCTGGTTCCACTTTGCTTTCCTTGGCGCGGGCATTGCGCTCTGACGGAACCTATCAGTAGCTTTCATAAGGTTCTCTCGTACCCGCTGGAAGACAAGCTGCGTTGTCCTCATCTTTACTACACTGGGGTTATCGGGTATCGAAAAGGTCTGGGTGGAGTAAACAGAATTTCATTTTGGTAAGCCCCTTGTCATAGCCATACAAAGCAAAATGAGGTGTCTCACCGATCGAGCTTTTTGAGGGGGAATTTTAATGTACACTGAACATCTGGGATAGCCTAAATCCCATGTAGTACAACTTGGGTTAAGGGTTTTACTCTGAGCACCTCCAGGACTTTGCGATTTGTACGTTCAGCAAGACCATTACTCGCAGGGTGGCTTGAGCTACTGGCGCTTGATGAATGTTGAATCTGGAGCAAAGATCCTGCTTATGCCATTTATAAAACTCAGACCCATTGTCTGACAGAAGGACACGTGGGAAAGTATGACGAAGAACAACATGCCACGGAAAGCACTAGCGACCGTTTAAAGCGGTTTTAATCAGGAATGGTACTAATTCACTGTACCGCGTCAAGTTATCTACCATACAAGCAGGTGCTTTTTTTTCCCTTCTCCGAGGTGAGAAGTTCGTCAACAGGTCGACAGAAGTTTCTCTCCCGGGGCTCCTTTGTAATGGGATACTTTAGAATGGGGTTAGGACCTGTAATGGTACCCTTGTGCTGTAGGCAGACAACACACTGGTGTACATGCTTGGCAATGTCCGATGCCATCTTAGGCCAAAAATTTATTCATCGTGCCTGTTTGATACTGCGGTCCTTCCCGGGGTGCGCTACCCTGGGACATTGTGGATCAACCTAAGAGTAGCTGGTATCATGGACTCTGGTATCACCAGTTGGTTTTCGGTTCTGCCGGGGTCCACCAGCTGTGCAACCGGCACAGTACTCCTTGGTTGACCACTAAATCCTTCAGTGGAACGGGAGACTTGACCTGTAAGTCAACGTCCTCCTTGGTAAGGAAACAAGGACTGGAGACCACACAGGGTCCTGTCGTTGGGCTCTCTCGAGATCCTCAACAGAGAACGATTGCCGACACTCACGAATGCTATATGTCTCAAACGGGGCGTCAGCAAACAACATTTGTTTTACCTGGGACATAGCAAATTTCGGGGGTTTGTAGTCATTGAACGTGAGCGACCACCGAGCATTGCTTTCCCGAGAGGTTTCTTATTTGCAAAAAGGGCCAATAAGGGTAAATAAATCTGTATAAATCTTGATAGGATAATGATAGATGATATCCCGAAAATGACTCGGGGCCCATACAATGGCTAAAGCTTCTAGCTCTGTCACTGAATAATTGACTTCCGCTTTAGTAAGAACAACGGCTAGCATAGGCAATAGGCTGTTGCTTCCCATTAGATTCTTGTGACAAGACTGCACCGATGCCAACTTTGCTGGCATCAGTCGTCAAGGTAAATGCCTTGGTGAAATCAGGGAATCTAAGGGTTGGGGCTGATGTTAACTTTTTTCTTAAGAATGACAAAAGCTCGTTCCTGATCGCACGTCCACTCAAAAGGGCATCCTTCTTGAGTAAGCGTGTCAGGGGTGCCGCAATGGTGAGAAACCTGCGATAAAGGTGCGGTAGAAACCCGCCAGGCCTTTTGAAGGACCGGACTGCATCCGCCGTCATGGTCTGGGGAATTTCTGCACGGCCGAGTTTTTAGACTCGTCCGTCTTTATGCCATTCTGAGTTACTACGTGACCCAAAAATTTTATTTCCTTCCGGAGGAAAGGGACATTTGGAGAGTTTTACCTTAAGATTTGCCTGAGCTAGCCTGCCCCAATACCCTGTCAAGTTTCTAAAGATGTGACGGGACATCTTGCGACATGACTATAGATCATCCAGGTAGACCATGAGCGTGCCACCTAGGAGGGTACGAAAATGTCGTCATCAAACGACTAAACGTGATTGGGCTTCCGCGCAAGCCAAAGGGGCATCCTCCTGAACTGGTAATGACCAGTTGGAGTAGAGAAAGCTGTCAACTCTCTACTCTCATCATCGAGGGGGATCTGCCAGAACCCTTGAGAAGATCAAGAGTTGAAAAGACCTTATTATCGCCGATGTTCTGCAACAGGTCTTTTCAGAACTGGCAATGGAAAACGGTCTGGGTGGTACATGCATTCATTTCCTGTAATCGATAACAGGGCGCCGGGTTTTCCGTCTTTTTTGGGGAACCAGAATAAGGGGAGCATTCCACGGGGAAGTGGACTCCTCAATAACTCCATCACGGAGCATCCGTGTAATGAGTTCTTCGGCGAAGACTCTTGCGCATGTGGCAGGCGATACGCAGGTACATAAATGGGTTAGTACCTTTGTCAAGTGGAATACGGTGAGAGATCAGGGGGGGTCAAAACCATTGACTCACCATCTAGTGCAACTGCAGAACGTGCACGATTGAGAACCTGGAGAAGTTTTGGAACCTCTTCAGGATAGTCTGTCAAAGCTAGATCATCTTCCTGCACTGGCCGGGTGTTGGAAGAGTCAGCAGCAGACTCGCCGGGAGAACTGCATCACAAGGAAGTCAGCTGGGGCTTCCACCCTCCACTCTCACCGGGAGAGGGAATCTGACAAGGTCAACAAGTGAGGTATTCTTCCGAGGGGAAATTCCTCGACTATGCATGTTGACAACAAGGACTTGCAACTTACCACGTTGCACTGTGTGCAGGATGGTTCAAGGGAAGGCCCTTGACTCGGCATGTGTCGTTTGTCAACCAGCACATGGTCTCCTTTCAAAAGCTCTGCTCACGTACACCGTAACAGGAGTGAGCGAGTTAGCTGACAAAGTGACTTTCATACTTTGTACAGCAGTAACTCTGCTCGCTGATGCCATGACACAGTCAGACAGTCGCCTGCCGACAGGGATACTGCGGCTTGACAACTGCGGGTCTCTACAACAGCGTCAGAGTTTAGAGTAAAGGTTAGACTGGGGCGTCCCCAGACTGGGTTTCACGGGTAACTATGCGCTGATGGCCAGGGGGTTTGATGGGCAACGAGCTCTACTACGAGGTCGATCGGACGAGAGACCGACCCCGGGGAGAATGTGCTATGGAAACCACCAGTTTCCAACGTTTCTAGGCACTGTGCGTACTCTGAGACGGAGTAGCACGTAGTGGATCCTAAGCGCAACGCCCCAGAAGGGCACATCCACTCCGTTGAATTCCGCTTTCCACTCGCTGGATCTAAACGGATCCTAAGATCGGGCCATGGTTTTGAACCCTATGACAGGTCACCATGGAAAACAATACCATCCACGACTAAGAATTTTGCGGACAGCTTGTGACCCTGGACCACAATTCTAGCGTTGTGCGAACCGCGAACCGTCAGCGGTTTACCTGAGACTCCTCTCAAAGGGCTGAATGGCAGATGGCTCTGTCAACATGGCCGCGTGAAGGCCAATGTCTCGGAAAAAGGTGGAGCGGACAATGTTAACCACCGAACCCCGTGGGCCCAGGAAAAGCTGAACAGGCTTATTGTGGACAGTGGACTCGAATTGAGCGGTCCACATGGGTTGTCATACCGAACATGAAGGCATGACAGGCCGACGCGATCCCCGGAGTCACAGCTGCTCGAGGCTCGACACTTGTTGACGAGGCTCGACCTGGAAGGTACGGTAAGAGTCTCAGCAACAACGTCAAGACACTCGTTTTCCTCACTGTCGGCAAGCGTATCACTGCCCAGGGCGGCGAATGCATTGCGGACAGGGACGGAATACAGCGACTCTGACAGGGTTACTACGTCTTTCGCTGGTTTTGCGGACGCGCCTCTTCCCCGAACTAGTGGAAGGGGTTCTACGGCATGTGCATTTCGCGACGACTGCCCTTTCTCCACTCAAGCTGTCAGCATACTTCGCAGCTTGTTACAAATTTATGGGAGGATGACTGGAAGTATTGTGGTAAACACAGATTCCCTCGCGAGACTGGGCCCTGGGGACGGGGACGGTTACCTTGATACTGAGGGATGGGGACTGTGACGGTTACTTTGCGGGGACTTAAGTTTGTAACACTCAGATCGGTAGTGCCCTCGTTTGCCACAGTTAAAACAAGTCACTACACCTTAGCGGGTGAGGTTGGGGTGGTGTCTGCTGGCGACGTTTCGCCCTGGTCCAGGAAGTCGATGACTGCTTTTTGTATAAAGACCGACTGTTGTTTACTGTGGTCGCTATTTTACTTAGGCGCGTATTTGTGGGACTGGGGTTAGAACCTTTGTGAGCTGGCTGTCTGACAGCAGCAGCAAAAGTGACTTCCGGCGCGACCGCCGGGTCACTGCGGACGGCGCTGCAAGGATGGGGAGGGATCATCCGCAAAGCGGCAAACCTTGCCTTGCTCGGAAGGCGGCTTGAGCGAGTCGATGGGGTCATAAAGCACCCAGGACGTCGTGCTGAGGGGCCCAGTCCTAGCGCATCAATGGCAGCCCAGAGGTTAGGGGCGGAATCCCTCCGCATGATGCCGACAGCCCGCATGGGGATGATGTCTTTTAAAAGCAATACGGCCATCACCATTCCCCCCCACTTAGTGGAGTTGACGGCATCAGTAAAGTCGTGGCGGCTTGCTCGAAACGGCAAAGCAAGCCAGGGGCTTTCGTGCCGGTATTGACATCGGGGCCCAAAACGCTGGTAACGATGTCAATGAATGCGTTTTGGGGACTACGCCGAAAATAACGCCTAAATTCCTCCTTAAGTTCACCCCAAGACTGAATCTTACAAACGCGCTTGAGCTGCACAAAGGCACCTATATCACCCTGGGTGAGATCCACTGCTGCAACAGCAGCACGAATGTACTGTGTATCTGTTGGGCTATCAAATAGAGCCTGAACAGTCGCCTCGACTGACTGCAGCCATGGCTCTAAACTATTTGCACGACCGTCAAAAATAAGGGTCAGTTGTGGACGACGAGCCGGCCCACTGGTGGTCGAGGCGTGAGCCACAAGTTGACCAACTGTCGCTGGGGCTTCGATGCCCTGCCGCGTGCTCACGCTGGCTGAGGCACCATTGCTGGCACCAGCAGAATCTGGGGTATCGGCATGGCCACTGCGTGTCCTAGTCATGACGTCGATTGTTGAAATGCAAGTAGGTCACGAAGATGGTAAACAGGTCAGAGCAAGAAATGGTATGCACTGGCTACAATTCAAAACAGAGTCAAAGAGAACTCAGCACCACAGTACTAGGTAAACTGCTTAGTGATAGAAATTAAATTTTAGCAAAACAACAATAAAAAGGGAATAGTGATACACTCTGAACACAAAATAAGAGATGTATGCAAGTGAATGTACTACAGGGAAGTGCACAAAATGAAGCTAAGGATAGTCAATAATTTCACCAGGGAAACTGGCAACAAAATTTAGAAAAGGAGTTTTGAACTGTAAACACTGGTAGCAAAAATTGCACAAAATTAAAATAAATCAGGTACTACACAACACTAAACTGTGCTGCAAGCACAGTTTAAAAAGATTGCGGGTGCTAGCAGTAGCAAATTGAAACGCAAAAAAAAAAGGTAATTCACTTGCACAAGGGAAGTTGGCACAAAAAAGATATCAGAGTATGGAATAGTGCCAAAAATCACACACAAAAGAAAAATACACTGACCAGAATTGCTATATTGCACACAAAATAAAATTAATAAAAATGCAAATTATTAAATTCAAGAATATGGCAAAAGTTAACTGGTGTTAGCAGGGTGTACACTGGCAAAAAGGAAAAAAAAAAAAAATTTGCACAATCTCAAGGTCAAAATTAATTAACTTCACAAGGAATTTTGGTAATTAATGGTAAATAAGCAGGTTCCCAAAAATACACTCAATGACTTGGGTATATAAAATAGCAAAAAGCAATGCACATAGGTGAATATTCACTGATAAAACATAGAATATATGTAGAGCAAAAATAAATGGGGGAACAGAAAAAAAAATTTAATAGGCTAGGCACAGATTGTATGACTGCAGGTAGAATATACTAATACTTAAGTACTTGAAGATTACACTTATTAAAAAAAAGAACTAACAAACAAAACAGTGCAAGGGTGTCAACAATCTGTGGCTAACTTGCAGGTGCAACTAGAAAAAAAAAAATAACAGCACACAGGAATTACATGAAAACTGTATGTGAGAGGTAAATTGTATAAATGGTCAACACTGAACAATTTAAATCAATAACTGAGGTGCAAGAAGCAGAATAATAAAAAAAAACTGGAATTTAAAATGTAGGAGTGCAAAAATAAATTTACAAAATTTAATAAGCTGTAGGTAAATGGCAAAATGTGCACTGATGACACTGAACAATTTACTGAAGTATGGCTTCAGTAACTAACTGTATTGGTGCAGGACAGTTAAATAATGTCACAAAATATTAGGAAATGCTAGGTAAGTCACTGTTTACTTAACTTTGAGTGCAGATGGACGAAGGTACGGCAGGTCCTGGAACTTTCAGTGACGCTCCAGTAACACTACACACCTCGTAGCATTTGTATACTGCTATGGGGCTTCAATGTCGTAGAAAAAAAATATCAGAAAAGACTTGGGAAGAACAGGAAAGACCGGAGTAACTCTGTGGAGGTATAAGAAGTTAAGAGACGTGGATACCCGGCGTGAACCAGAGCTGGTGTATGGTTGTTTACACTGGCAAGCGTGTCTGGGCGCGCTGACTGACTGCGGCTTCAGCACACGGAGAACAAAACATTTACTGCACTACTCGAACGTGCTAAAAACAAGCTTAAGTGAAACTTTGAACTGGGACGAGTAAGTTTTACTGTAACAAATCACTGGGGAAAACAGAACTGGTGATGAACTGGGAATAAAACAACAAAGGGAAAGGGAAAAAAAAAAAAAAAATTTTTAAACTGGGCAACACAAAAAAAAAACTGCACTGGCTGGAGATACGTAGGTGCTGAGTAGTAGTAGACACTATGAAAGAGTCACGAGCTGCCGAGACGCTGAACTTTGCTGGCTTAGGGGCTAAGCCAACTGGGTTCCCACGTGGTTAAGCCCGGTAGAACTTCTTGGAGGAACTCTACTTCTTGTAGCTGAGAAGGGCGTAGGGACGCTGTAGGAGGCAGAGAAAAGGTGCTGGAGAGTGTTGAAGGGCTGTAGAGAGGGTGGGTGAGGTGAACACGTGACTGCTAAGGGTGGAGATGACGCCGTGATGCCCATGTCCAATTTTTTGGGAAAAATCTAGGACGAAGATCTATCCGGGGCCCGCAAGACGCTGGGAGTAGCAGATAACTCTTTTGGCTAGCAGGTGCGTTGGATGACGACGGATGATGTTGACTGGTGTCGACCGATCCCCTCCACCCTGAAAAGGCTCACAATGCCGCTGACTCCGCTGTCACCACTGTTATTGCTGTTCTTACTGTTGAACAGCGGTTTAGTGCCGATGAAGGTAGCGTAGGTAGCAATGATACGGCCGTGGACTAGATTGGCTTTAATCGGGTAGGAGTGAGTACACAACGGGCAGTGTGAGGAAGTGACCGCAAGCCAGTCCGTGGAGGGGGGAGAACTTGTGTACGGCAGGTCGGTCCAGGCGGGAGTGAGAGAGGGTGGACTGTGTGTCCCACCGACCTAGGTAGGCCTACAGAGGGCAGCACTGAATGCCGCGAAATATGAACTAGTCAGAGCAGACGGCTAGGCTGTGTGCTCTGCCAGTACAGGCTGTCTACACTAAACCACAAGGGCTATACAGTGCTGCAGGGCAGGAAGCGAGGGTATCAGGTGGTAAAAGGAGATGGAGGAGTAATAGGTTATGGAGAACAGCGGGGCAGTGGATGGTGAAAGGGTAGAGGGCAGCAAGAGATTGAGGCAGAAGGGCCTGAGGGGAGGGGCGAAAGGTATCATCAGAGTTTGTGGAGTAAATCAGGTCGTTGTCAAGAAGTCAGTGAGAGTTGAAGATTGAGACACTTATCCCAGCATATGGGAATCTTTATTCAGGAAACTTTTTCGCCACACAGTGGCTTCATCAGTCCAATACAAAGAGGAAGGCGTAAGGAGAGGAGGAGTATGGGGTAATCAGTCCCTCAGCCTGGAGTCGATGTTTTCAGTCCATCAATCTTGTAGAATGTACAGCATAGGGCCGTAGACCTGGCTTATATACTGTAGCGAGGTGGGGTGAAGCAGGCGGAGGCGGGGTCAATAGTGGTACCATCCACTAGTCGAAGTGGTCCTCATACTCCTCCTCCCCTTACGCCTTCCTCTTTGTATTGGACTGATGAAGCCACTGTGGCGAAACTTTTCCCTGAATAAAGATTCCCATATGCTGCATAAGTGTCTCAATCTTCAACTTGTCGGTTTTTCAAACCATTCATCACAAGTCAGTGAGAGTCATGATTAAGGAGGGTTCATCAGCAAGAAGGGAAGGTAAATTATTATTATTTTAATAAAAAAGAAGCGCTAAGCCACAAGGGCTATACAGCGCTGCAGGGTAGGGAAGGAAGCAAGGGAATTGGATGGCAGAAGGGAGGAGGGATGATCAGCAGGTTACAGAAACAGGGGGGGGCAGGGATAGTACGGGGGTAGAGGTTAGCAAAAGATTGAAGTAAAAGGGCTGAAGGTATCAGAATTTGTGAAGCAAGTCAGTTTTTTGTCAAAAAGTCAATGAGAGAGTCCGGATGAAAGGTGGGTCCATCAGCGAGAAGGGAAGGTAAAGAGAGAGCAGCGGAGCGAAGACGACGACAGAGGTAAATTCTGCGTGCTCGTTGATAAAGTGGGCAGTCCAACAGAATGTGGCTGACTGATAATGGAGCTTGGCAATTCTCAGAGAAAAGGAGCAAGACGCCTCTCCACGAGATATCCATGAGTAAGACAGTAGGGCCAATGCGAAGACGGAGTAGTCTCCCAACCTCGACACTGGTGAAAGGGAAGGTAAAGAGATAATAGAAGGGAGACAATGTTGGAGGTAATTCTGCGTGCTCGTTGATAGGGGGGGCAGTCTAACAGAATGTGGCTAATCGATACTGGAACTTCCAACTTCTCAAGGGGGAAACAGGGTGCCTCTCCATGAGATACCCATGAGTAAGGACAAGGGGTGGCCAAGGGCGAAGGCAGGAGAGAGTAGTCTCCCAACCTCAACACTGATGACAAGAAGACGGCCAGTAACCTATACTGGGTTTTTAATAGAATGAAGTTTGTTACCGAGTCGAGTTGACCAACGTTGTTGCCAACGGGTGTGAAGGGGTAGCTATTACAGCAAAATAGTCCGTAAATGGAACACCTCTATATGAAACTGGTAGGTCATGTACTGCTGACCGCGCAGAGTGTATGCCTTCATTGCCCTGTACGTCAACATGACCAGGGACCCAACAAAAAACAATATCTTTATGTTTGGGTAGAGATGCGGCATAGCCAAAGTTGGATACGGAGAACTAGGGGGTGAGGTGATCAAATTTTCGATAGCCTGTAAAGCACTAAGGGAGTCTTAGAAAAACCACAAATGATGACACAGGCATAGATGCAATACAGATAAGTGCTTTCAAGAATGGCATACAATTCAGCTGTAAAAATGATAGCTGAGATAGTAAATGCCCTCGCACGACACTGTCCGGAAACACTGCCGCGAATTCGACGCCATCAGAAAACTTAGAGCCATCTGTGTACACTGATGGCATGAGAATGAGAGCGGAAGTGGTCAAGAAAAAGAGCGGGAAGCTACCGTAGGCAGTTTGGGCTTTCGTGCAAGGGGAGTGAGAAAGAACCGAATCGAACAGCTGGAACTTCCCAGGGGGGCAGGGAAAAGTGAGATGTACATGAACTTAGAAAGGTGGTAACTGAAGGGAAGACAAGAGCAAATGTAGGCGAAGAAAAAAGGGACGGAGCAAACAGGGCGACGAACAAATAATGTCTACTAGCATCGGTGACTATTTCAGCAGTCCGAAACCCCAGGATATGAATCCCTCCTAAAGATCATGCTAATGTGTGTATTGAATCTTTCCCCATGAAGGACAGTGGTTGCAAGCCTCACTTCCAGTCAGCTTGGGGGCTGGGTGTAGAAAAATTTTCTTAAATGCATTTTTTAAAAAGTCAGTGTATTCTGTGTATAAATAAAGTTCAACATAAAATTTTTTAATATAGGAGTGGTAGGAGAAGAAAATATTAAAACAGCTCCGGGGAGAACCTTGAGTTTTCCCTGAGGTACGTTTATTGTCTTCTCTGAGGATGATGGTCCCCAGTACAGTTCTAGAGGTGGTACCTCCCTATATACATATATCTCGTCAAAACGGCCAAAATCCCACCGAGGCAGGGGGGCCAAAATGAAAAACTAGCCCCTTGCTCCAGGCATGGTAGTCTCCTCTTACACACGCATTGCTTACGGGGGAAAGAATTTCTTTTTCCAGTTCCCCATGGAAATAGGAAATAGACAAGAACAAGATTTAGTAAAGAATAGAAAAACCCAGAAGGGTGTGTTTATATATATAGCTTGTACATGCAAGTGTAGTGTGACCTTTAAATGTAAGTAGAAATAGCAAGACATGCCTGAAATCGTGCATTTTTATGAGAGAAAAAAAAAGACAACACCAATCCACCATTTACACTCACTTGGCAAGCCGTAGTACCTCCCTGAGGGGGTTGCTGTCTACCAGCCAAAATTAACTTCGTAAATTTTTTTAGCCAAATACTGATCATAAAATAGGTCACTTAAAAATTCATTTTAATGTTACATAATTTCAATTATTAAATCAAAAAGAAGCGCTAAGCCACAAGGGCTATACACACATAATTTCAATGCTACATATCTTTTCGTTATATTCAGATAGAAAATTCTACTCCAATGTAAAAGTTTGGTTAGAATTTCATCAGTTATTTTTTCCAGCAAAAGGATTCAATTTAATACCCGTAGTAAATAAAATATTACCATTATTTTTCCTGGTTGTATAGAAAGGCTTGATTACTATCTACCTTGTTAAATTAATATCAGCGACACTTCAACTACTACTGTTGATTGGAAATAACTGCCCCTGCAGCACCTGGGGGGCTTCCAGAGCCATCTATCTTCGGAGATAAAACATTCCGGAATTTCAAAGATACTGCATCAACATGAAACTCAGGAAGTGACGCCTCCTAATATTTTTTCAGATGATGGCTGATATTTTTTTGGTTCTCTCTCTCACATCCTGCCCCAATTTTCTCCTATCTCCTGCTGTTTATCAAATATGCAGGAATTTCGGGACATTTTTCTAAGTTTTATTCCGAATGTATGTAAACATAGGTTACGCTTATACCAGGTCACAGTTTCTAATACACATCTGTCTTCAAAAATTTTACATCCGTTGATGATGAACATTAAAGACACACACACTCACACACACACACACACACCCCCCACACACAATCACACACACACCACACACACACACTCGGAGGACATAAGTACATATAAAATTTGAGAGGAACTGACAAGGTGGGACCAGAATGTTCCAGAGATGGGACAGACAGCAACAAGGAGTTCAATTGGAAATTGAAGGCTCAGATAATCACAGGGATTTAGAATGTTATTTCTTCAGGTCATAGAGTAAGAGGGGTGGGTAACTGCATTTTCATGGATTGCAAGAAGGCATTATAACAGTTTCCTCACAAGAGATTAGTGCAAAAGCTAAAGGATCAGCACGTATTAAACAGCAAAGGCACAGCATGAATTAGAAAAACCTGACAGGTGAGGCACGAGTCATGGTACGTGACAGGAATCACACTGGCGCCTGGTCGAGTCAGGGTCCCACAGGGATCATCCTAGGAACACTATTTTTGGTATACGAGAAAATACGATAAGGGTAGACTCAGAAGTGTTTGTGTTTGCAGATGGAAGTTTAATGGAAATTAAAAATCGGAATAAGGACGAGGGAGGGACTACAAAATGACCTGGACAGGTAGGAATCTAGGTCCAGCAACTCTGGCCTCCTCGAATTAAACCCCGCCAAATGCAAAGTTTGTGAAGAATCGGGGAAGAGCAAAGAGACCGCGACGAAGACTAAACACTGGCAAACCTCACTCAAGAAAAAGGATCTTGGTGCGAGTATATATATCGAGCACATCCCTGAAGCTACATCAAGCCAGATAACTGCTAAATCATGATGGCACCAAGCAAACCTGAGAAAATCAATTCAGATACCTCAGTAAGGAATTTCATTCAAGATTCTGTACAAACCGTGTACGTCAGGCACATATTGGAGTATGCAGCACCAGTTTGAAGAAACCCATACCTGGTCAAGCACAACAAAAAACTAGAGTACAATAGGGTACAACGAGGCCTAGTTCTAGAGCTAAGGGGAATGTCCCCTACGAAGAAAGCTTAATGGAAATCGGCCTAATGACACTGGTAGGACAGGAGGGTTAGGGAGACATGATAACGACAACAGAAACTGTGAGGAATTTGAAATTGTGACGGAGACAGGATGAGATTACTAGAGTTGGGACACAGAAACAAAGGGCACAGTTGAAAGTTGAAGACAAACGAGTCAAAAAGTGCTAGGGATTATTTCTTAAGTTCATATAGAGTTTCAGGATGTGGAATAGGCTCTGACAAGTGAGTTGTGGAGGCAGGAACCATAACATCGTTTTCCTAAGACGAGGTATGATAAAGCTCCACGGAGCAGTGAGAGAGAGGACCTGGTTGCGAATCAGTGTAGAGGCAGTGACCCAGGAGCTATTTATCGACCCGTGCACCACAAATAGACGAGTACTTCTCCTCTCACTCACACACACACAGGATGTTTCCAGAGGAACATCCTGGAAGCTGTATAAAGTTGTAGAATTACCGACAATATGTAAAGTAAAAGGACCACAAGGTGCAATAATGTGACCAATTTATTGTGTGCAACGTTTCGCTCACCAGGATCCTTGTAATCAGCTTGATAAAGCTCCTGGAGAGCGTAACTTTGCCACAATAAATGATCACATTAGTTGCACTTGTGTCGTCTACTCTTACATCCTGGAAGCTGAAGACTCTAGACGAGTCACAGGGACGTTAGGAAGTTTTCTTCCATCAGAGGTCGATCAGGAATTGATAGCCTAGTCAAGTGAAAGTAGTGAGGCAGGAAACCATAGTTTAAGAAGAAAATATATAAAGCTCATGGAATGCAGAGAGAAGACCTTGTAGCAATCAGTGAAGAGGGGGGGCCAGGACTGAGTCTCGACCCTGCAACCACAATTAGGCAGTAACAATTAGTGAGTACACACACACACAGTAATAAAATGAAGATTGAAATAACAAATAAGAGTTAGGAGGGCAACGATGATTTGAGGATGACAGCATTAAAACCCAAATCCAATCCAGAAGTTACACACAATAACATCATGAGCAAAACAGCAGTCAGGGGACCGGTAATCGGGATGAAAAAGAACGTAGTGAGCTCACCATGAATAATAAACAAATAACACTCACATAGGGGAGTGAAGTTTAATGATGACTTTTAAGGTCCGACTTGGACCATTTACGAAGCTCCAGTGTTGTTCCTTGTAGTTTCTATAATAAACATGAAGTTGAACAGCTTAGTGGTGAAATTTGGCGGAGGCATTTTTCAGAAGATGCAGAAATGACTTCTGGCATACCGAGCAGAAGACTGTCAACCAGCAACTATTCGCCAAATATTACACAGACTGAACGAGATCCTTGACACAAAGTGAGTGCTGAAAGATAAGCTAATCATCATATATTGTAACTGGGAACAGGGCAGAGTTGGAAAGTGAGCAACTGAGACTTGAAAAAGAAGAAGGAGGCAGGGGAGGAAATAACTCCGACCCTAGGAACTCTTCTAGGGCCTGTGCAACTGATCTCCTCTGCTAGTTGCAGATCTAAAGGCCTACCACCCCCTACTTCCCCCACCATTAAAGAGTATCCTCACACCATTTTCTCCTTATAAGGGCACCGTTTACCCTCCATCCGGACTCTTCCCGTTGTAGTGACATTGTCGACATTATGGCTGTCACAGAGACCAAAGTACTTGCATAAATGAAGCCATACACAAATAACCCCCGCACAGAGAGGAGCTTACGTCAGCTCTTTCGGTTCGACATAGACCATTTACAAAGACACTAACAGAAAAAGAGATGGATCCACCATGTATCAGAATCTTTCCCCTATGAGAATAGATAAGGGCCCTGAAAGCTGCAAACTGTAGAAAGGCATAGAATTATGGGCATATGATTTAGGTGTATAAAAGAAAACAGGAATGATTAAAGGGGATGTATTTCAATATACAATCTGGATGACAAAAGCTTCAAACCAGCCAGTTAACCACGATATTATCTTAGACTATCACCCAAACAGTAATAAGAATATTTGTCCGGGAGTACAAATACACAATTTTTTAATCTTGACTATTTTATTATAAAATAAGAACATACAAGACAGCACAAGTGTATCTTTTGGTTGTCATTTCTCACAACTAAGTTATCAAATTACAAACACAATATCACAAACTAGACCTAACCGTTACTGACATTACATAATTTACTACAATTATCACAAACACCTGTGCCACAACTGACACGACACCATTCCTAACACTTCAGTTACACATGAACACTTTCTTCTCAGTGTCCACACAAAACCCTTGTCCTCTGCTTATGTGAAACATCTCAATTGTGGTCCCACGACACCCTTGTCTGTTCTGTATTATATTATATAATCAAAAAAGAAAGCGCTAAGCCCACAAGGGCCTATACAGCTTGTCTGTGGTGTAAATCTACACAATTTCGCTAACCCGTGTCCACATGGAAACCCTTACTCCGCGTAATAACACGTTTCCACAAAACAATTTGCAGGGTTCCGTCACTAGCAACCGTCGTGGGGGGGCCAGCTGATAAGTCCATCGCTGTCATCAGGAAACTAAAGTTCGCAAAGTTCACCAGCCATAAACTTTCATATCAGCAGAACGACGATTGACAGCAAAGTCACTAGGGCTATGAACCCGTGCTAAACTCACACTAGTAACGAAAGTCCTTCACTCTCAGAGCTTGTGCAGAAACACACTATGTTGTGGTACACGAATGAGGCCGTCAGACTCGGTGAGCTGTGATCAACAAACTAAACGAGGTTGGTTCACCAGCCTCGACAATAAAATGCGATTACGTCACACTGGTACTGTTGTCTGGCAGCAGCACCCAAGTGTCTCAATCAACCACTTCTCCAATTGTCCCTTTCCAGGTTCGTAACAGGATGTAAATAGTGTGCTGAAATTATCTAGCCTAGACAAGGACTGCAAGCAATGGATTTAAGTTGGAAAAATCAGATTATTGGAAGGAAACTGAAAGCATTGGAATTGCTAATGGAGTTGTGGATGGAGTAGAACACACACCCGAGTACCGTCATAGAAGCTAAACGTATGTTACATATTTTTATAAATTTGGTTGGATAATACATGAGTGTGCGCTGAAACCTTGGCTAGCTTGAGCTATAGTGTTCAACCGTGCTCCTTCCTTAAGTTGATGTGACCTGACCTGATTAGGTGAGCATGTGTTTAAAGCCGGGAGGGTATGTGACTTGACCTGCCTCCGGGGCCAGTAGGCTGCTGCAGTGTTCCTTTTTTTATACCCCTTATATTGGAAAGATAAGATAAGATTTCCGTTCGATTTTAACACCCCGGATGGTTAGCCACCCATGAATAACCCAAGAAAGCCAGTGGTCATCGAGGACTTGTCTAACTTATTTCCATTGGTGGTTCCTTTAATCTTGTCCCCCCAGGAATGGGCGACCCACACCAGTCGACTAACACCCGGTACCTATTTTGCTGCTAGGTGAAACAGGACAATAGGTGTAAGGAAAACGTGTCGGAATTTCCACCCGCCGGGAATAGAACCCCGGGCCCTCCGTGTGTGAAGCGGGAGCTTACCACCAACCACCGGGCCACAGAAGGGGAACAGAAGAGGCAGAAATCTGGGAGTGTCAGAAGAGTTAAGAAACTTGGGAGGGAACAGGGTAGGAATGTACAGTACGAGGGTGTGTGGTGAACAGCTCTACACTTGTAACAGAGCCATGAGAGGGGAGAACCAGTTACAAGACAGGGAAAGGGAAAATGAGGAGGTGGAAGATGGGTAGGAGGTGTTTAACCGGACCTTTATTTGACTTTTGAGTAGAGGGAGGGACGATTGGGGAGGAGTGTCCCATACAATATCTCGTCGCTACTGAAGGCTTGTGAGAGAGATCACGAAGAAGCAAGATCATACTGAGACGTTGAAGTAGGACCGTCTGAGCCGAGGACAGCAAAAGAATTAGCTACAGTAGTGACTAAGGGTAGAGGTAACCACAGAGGTGGGGTGCAGAAGATGGGATACCAGAAGTGGCGGGGGACGTTTTTGAAACACTGGAATTAAGAAACACAGAGACTCCCTTGGAGGCGGAGATTAGAAAACTGGCCTGCCATGGCATAAGAGAGACCTTCTCCTCTTTGAGGTACGGATTTTCTCGTTCGTTTAAGTAGACTTGAAACAAGCGAAGTACGAAGGTGAGCCTCAATTAGATATTAAGGCAAGAGGAGGTCGATTGCAAGACGTTATTAGAATGGTCCATCCGGCACCACAGGCATTGGGATGTGACTGTATAGTGGGCATTCAGTGATAGATCTGCAATATTTCGCTGGATGGCCGAATTTGGGCCAGCAATTCTATCAACTGTTGCAGTGTAGAGATCACCTTTCGAACTGTGTAACCGAGTCCTGCAACAAAAACTGAGGATGGGAGTTCAACGGCTTGTCAAAAGTTAACTAGCCCACATTGGCTAGGGTACATCTTCGCCCGCCCGCGGCAAAGAACGTAAGTGTCTACCTTGAGGATTGGGAGATCTTGGAGTTCCAGCTGTTCAAGAATGTCAGTTGCCACAAAGGTCTGGAAATTTTGTTGAACTATGTATGGGGCAGAATGACGTGTACCAACACAAGAATATGAGGGAATGATGCTTTTCAAATAGTTACAGGAACAGTATCGATAGGAAAGACGAGAAAGCTCATGAGCCTGGTAGCATTCTGTACGTATGACGATCGCATCCACTCATTAAGAGCAAGAAAAGAAATATCTTACCAACGGTGTAGGAGTGCCTTTGCCAATACTGTGGTCAGAAAGATAACATAGATGAAGTCGTCCGTAAAAGTGAAGAATTTAGTCCATTGTGCAGTCGAAACTTGAGCGTGGAAAGTATGAAAGACGTGGTCGATTCTTTTCTGAGAAGAACGAGAAGGTGGAGAAGTATCATCAGCAAGGTAATTGTCGATGTCGTTTAGGCATGGGACAGAGTTTGGCTCAACGTGGAACGGGTCCGGGCGTTCGAAAATAGCGCACCGTAGAGGAGAGGCACGGAAGCATAGTACAGAGGAGAGTGAAGGTCAGATAATCGAAGGAGTCAGTCGAGGATCTCTACCTGAATGCGGGTGAGGAAAACAGAACTGGCAAGAGGTACAGAGGCATGAGGAGTGTCCGAAGAGTGGTCCAAAGACGAGGCGGGTCAGACAGGGGTGCGTATCAAGAAGGGGCCCGGGTAGCAGGTTCATGGACTAGGGCTGGCCATGGTTTAGAGTTACTTCTTGCTTTTTGTTTTTAAGAAAAAAAAAAGAAAGAAAATAAAAAAATAAAAAAAAATAGAAAAAAAAGAGGGGGGAACCGGGGAAGGGATAGTTCCTAGGAGAATGAAAGGGCCAGAAATCTCCCTCCGCTCCCAAGAGACCTCAGCCCACAAGTAGCGGCAGATGCAGCATGGAAACCGTGCCATACCATACCTACCCATCATGGCAGTAAACCGGCAATCCGGGATAGCAACCTCACATCTGCCGAGCTACCTTGTGAGCAAAGAGAGAGCGGGGCCGAATCCTCCACAAAGCATACCTCCTTCGGCCACCCCACTCCCGCTGGAATCCGAAAGGTGGCTTCCAGAGATACACACCCGTCGCCCGGAGACACCCGAAGTCACCCTCCGGGATACCGTAGAGGGATCGGGACATTCCCCAAGGCAAACCAAGATTCCACGTCAAACTATTGCCACCACCAAGAAGCCAACGGAAGGGATGGACACCGTACACCTTTCACTACCCAGTAACTAGCGTGCCTGTGGAAAAAAAAAAAAAAAGGCCAAAAAGGAAGGCAAAAAGGGAGGGGTGGGGAGGAGGAGGAAAAAAAAGGGGAGGATTGGGGAGGATGGGATAGGAATCGGGGGATTGGGGGGTAATTAGTGTTCGGGTCTGAGGAAGTAGAACGACAGGTCTAATTCCTCAGACCCAAGAGCCTCTTCACCACGCCAAGGAGCCCCCCTAAAGGGAACGATTTCGTGGTCATGGATGACTTGCTTTGAGGGGACTTGAGCTTGTCCTTAAATCGCATGTTGCCAAAAAGCCTGGCTGGTCAAGTCGACGAGGAAGGAGATTTTGGTTCTTCCAGGGTAATTTCCTCATACACCTGCCTCAGACTTCTGGCTCCCAACGGCCTGCCTCCCAGACGCCTGCGTCCCACAAGCACGCTGCCTCGAGAACATCTGCCTCTCACAACCTTGTTAGGAGTTGGAGATTTTGTGCCATGGTTCGTTTGGGTGCCCTTCAGTACAGTTCCTCTAAGCTAAATACACAATTGTTCAGTGGTTACAAGCTAAGTCTGATGCTGCCTGAAATGTTCTGCATAACAAGGGCTTTTAATAAAGTAATTTCAATATGTCAATTTATCCTATATCAATTACATAAGGTTCTATAAAGAAAAAGATTGATATTATTGTCATTGTCAGCCGGGGGCGGCGTCCTGGGTAAGAGGAACAAAGAACTCTTATTGAAAATAAATAAAACTAATAGTGGATTACTCTCAAAGATCAATATGCTGGGTAAACTCTTCTTGTCTTCCAGGAGGTACCATGAATTAGCTAATATATCAGTTTAGGGTCTATGCAAGAGATCCATACTCCTATGCAGAAATAACAGAAAACGATGATTCTTTAATGGATAACCGTAGTATAGTTGGTTGATGCTTGCTTAATGGTGTTTAAAGGTTCCTTGACCATTGTATTGTGGTGGTGTACTGTGGTGGAATGACGTGGTGAATGACTGTGAGGAGAATGACTGTGGGTGGAATGACTGTGGTGGAACACTGTGGTGGAATGAACTGTTGTGGAAATGACTGTGGGGAATGAACTGTGGTGGAATGACTGTGGGGGAGTGACTGTGGGGAAGTGACTGTGGGGGTGTAGGCTGTGGGGGAGTGACTCCTGGGGGAGAGACTGTGGGGTTGTATGGGATGAATGTGGGGGGTGGGTGAGTGACCTGGTGGTGGTGGTGTGGTGACTGCTGGTGGTGGTGGTTACTGCTGGTGGTGGTGGTGACTGGTGAGGTGACTGCTGGTGGTGGTGGTGACTGTGGTGGTGGTGGTGGCGGCCGGCTGTGGTAAGTGGTGGTGGTGACTGGTGGTGGTGGTGGTGGTGACTGTGGTGTGGGGGGGTGGTGTGACTGGTGTGTGGTGGTGACTGTGTGTGGTGACTGGTGGTGTGGTGGCTGGTGGTGGTGTGGCTGGTGTGTGTGGGACTGGTGGTGGTGGTGACTGGTGGTGGTGGTGGCTGGTGGTGGTGGTGTGGCTGGTGTGGTGCTGGTGACTGGTGTGGTGCTGGTGACTGGTGGTGTGGCGGTTGACTGGTGGTGGTGGTGGTGGTGACTGGTTGGTGGTGGTGACTGGTGGTGGATGGTGACTGGTGGTGGTGACTGGTGTGTGACTGGTGGTGTGGTGGTGACTGGTGGTGTGGTGTGGGAGGACTGTGGTGGTGGTGTGACTGTGTGGTGGTGGTGTGACTGGTGGTGGTGGTGGGGTGTGCCTGGTGTGGTGGTGGGTGTGACCTGGTGGTGGTGGTGTAACTGGTGGGGGTGGTGGTGTAACTGGTGGTGGGGTGGTGTTGAGACTGGTGGTGGTGGTGGTGTGACTGGTGGGGGTGTGGTGTGACGGGTGGTGGTGGTGTGGACTGGTGGTGGTGGTGTGACTGTGGTGGTGGTGGGGTGGTGGTGGTGGTGGGGTGGTGTGAACGGTTGGTGGTGGTGTGACTGGTTGGTGGTATGGTGGTGTGACGGTGGGTGGTGGTGTGACTGGTGGTGTGTGTGACTGGTTGTGGTGTGTACGGTGGTGGTGGTGTGACTGGTGATGGTGGTGTGACTTGGTGGTGGGTGGTGGTGGGTGACATGGTGGTGGTGGTGTGACGGTGGTGGTGGTGGTGGTGTGAACTGTGGTGGGTGAGACTGGTGGTGGTGGTGGTGGTGGTGGTGACTGGTGGTGGTGGTTGTGACTGGTGGTGGTGGTGGTGTGACTGGTGGTGTGGTGGTGTGACATGGTGGTGGTGGTGTGTGACTGGTGATGGTGGGGTGTGACTGGTGGTGGTGGTGGTGACTGGTGGTGTGGTGGTGAGTGGTGGTGTGGTGACTGGTGGTGGTGGTGGTTGTGCTGGTTTGGTGTGGTGTGGACTGGTGGTTGTGTGACTGGTGGTGGTGGTGGTGTGACTGGTGGTGGTGGTGTGACTGTGGTGGTGTGACTTGTGTGGTGGTGTGACATGGTGGTGGTGTGACTGGTGGTGGTGGTGGTGTGACTTGGTGTTGTGGTGTGACTGTGGTGGTGTGACTGTGGTTGGTGGTGTGACTGGTGTGTTGACTGTGATAGTGTACTCACTATTTGTACTAACTTGTTGATGGTTGCAAGGATCGATTCATAGCTCCTGGCCCCGCCTCTTCACTGATCGTAACTAAGTCCTCTCGGGTCTTCTTCCTGCTCCATGAGCTTTATCAAACCTCGTCTTAAAACGATGAATGACTTCTGCCTCCATTAACGTCCACTTTCCTAGGCTATTCCACTTCCTACCTAATCTGTGACTGATGAAATACTTCCTAACATCCCTTTGGACTCGTCAGAGTCTTTAACTTCCAATTGTGACATCCGTTGTTACTGTGTCCCATGGCTGGAACATCCTATCGTTGTCACACCTTCTCAATTCTCGCAGTATTTTATATGTCGTATCATGTCCTCCCCTAACTCTTCCTATTCCTCTCCAGCTTCGGCCAGGCCGATTTCCCCTAACAATTCTCGTAGGAAAATCCCATTGGCTCTGGATTGTCTTGTTGCAAACCTTTGCACTTTCTCTAATTTCTTTACCGTGCTTGACCATGGAGTGGATTCCAAACTGGTGCTGCATACCCAATAGGGCCTGACGTTCCTCACAAGAGATTAGTACCGAAGCTAGAGGAACAGGCACGTATAACAGGAAGGCATGCAATGGACAGAGAATTACCTTAACAGGTGAGGCAAACGCGAGTACATGGTCCGTGATGAGTACTCCAGTGGGCCGCCAGTGACGGCGGGTTTCCACATGGGTCAGTCCTGGGACCAGTGCTATTCTTGTATTTGAAAATGACGGAAGGGTTAGACTCGAGGAAGTTCCCTGTTTGCAGTGACGTGAAGTAAAATAAGGGAATTAAATCAGACGCGGACCAGCAGGTCCTTACAAGAGATCTGGACAGGCTGTACGTGTGGTCCAGAAACTGGCTCCTAGAATTTAACTTACCCCCGCCAAATGGCTAAGTCCTGAAGATGGAGAGGGCAAAGAAGACCGCAGATAGAGTTTAGGCTAGAGGCCAAAGGCAGCAAAAACAACACTCACCGAGAAAGACCTAGGAGTAAAATACCGAGTACATCGCCAGTCAGCACACATTTAACCAGATAACTGCTGCGCATATGGGCGCTTGGCAAACCTGAGAATAGCGTTCCGTACCATCAGTAAGGAAACGTTCAAGGACTTTATGCACTGTGTACGTCCAGGGCCCCATACGGAGTACGCAGCACCAGCGGAACCCATACCTGGTCAAATCGTCAAGAATTAAGAAAGTGCAAGGTTTGCAACACTGCTAGTTCCAGAACTATGGGGAATGTCCTATGAAGAAAGTTAAAGGTAAATCGTCTGCAACACTGGAGAACAGGAGGGTCGGGGAACATGATAACGACATACAAATACTGCATGAAATAGACACTGTGGATCATAGACAGGATGTTCCAGGGATGGGACAGAGAAACAAGGAGTCACAATTGGAAGCTGAAAGACTCGGATGAGTCAAAGGGATGTTGGAAGTATTTCTTCAGTCATAGAGTAGTTAGGAAGTGGAATATCCTGGCAAGTGATGTAGTGAGGCAGGTACTATACAATAGTTTTTAAGACGAGGTATGATAAAGATGGAGCAGGGGGGGAAGAGGACCCAGAGCATCGGTGAAGAGGCGGGGGCCCGGAGCCGGTCTCGGGCCCCCGCAACCCCAATTTGGTGATCATTTTGGCAGTACGTTAGGGGAGTAGGTTAAAAGGGGTACAGAGTCTTGAACAATTCTTATAAGTTATTGGAACTGAAAGCATTGTTAGGACTGCCGGGCGCCCATTTTCTTTCAGCAATTAACTGGTTTTAAAGCCTTCAGGGTGTGCTCGGTAAATACCCCCAGTTTTTTATCCATGAGCGAGGGTTTTCAGTCTTTTTCCTGGACATCCCTTTTCTGCGGGCTTCTTCGCTCTTCCTAGCTTCTGACTTTGCATTTGGGAGGGTTTATAAAGAACCAGTCGCGGACCAGGTTGCAACCTGTCAGGTTTATTTGTAGTCCTGCATGATCCCCTATGATTTAATTCCCATTAACTTCCATCATCTGCAATCAGGGGCACTTTTGATTTATCCCCTTTTGTCATGTCATTTTACATATACCAAAAACCACAGGGGCCTATGATACCCTTGTGGGAAACCCGCCTCCAGGGACCCCTCTGAAATTGTCAGTACAAACTCGTTGTTGCCTCTGTCAGTATCCTCTATCTGATGCCTTTCTTGTTATGCAGCCCCAAACCCAAGCTTTTTTCATTAACCCCTTTTGAGGAATATGTTAAGTCCTTCTTGCATCCAAGAAAATGCAATCTACCCACCCCTCTCTCTTGTGTCTTACTTCCAAACCTTGTCATAAAACCCAGTAGGGTTGTGACAGGGTTTTCCTTCCTAAACCGTGTGGTTGTCGTTTTTAAACTTTTTCTTTTTTTGGTGTTCACTCCTAATTTAAATTTTTTTCTACGACTTTTTGGGTACTGTACATCAGTGCACATCAAATATAATGCCTCCTGTCTCTGTCTGTCTTTTAAATTTTGGACTAAAATTTGCCGCTTCCCTACCTCAGGGGGGGATGATCAGCAGGTTAAGAAAACAGCGGGGCAGGGGATAGTAGGGGGAGAGGGTAGAAGAATAAAAAGTAAAAAGGGGCCCTGAAAGTATCAGAATTTTTAAGTAATCAGTCGTTGCAAAAAGCCCAATAAGAGAGCCCGGGTAAAAGGGGGGCCCACCCAGCGAGAAGGGAAGGTAAAGAGAGAGCGGGGGGGCGAAACACGACAGGGGAAAATTTTCTGCTGCTCGTTGATAAATGGGCTCCAAAGAATTGCTGACTATAATGGAGCTTGGCAATTTCACAGAGAAGCAAGACCCCCTCTCCTAGTACCATAGTAAGACGAGATGGCCAATGCGAAGACGGAAGGTAGTCTCCAACCTCGCACTGGTATAAGAAGAGGCCCGAACCTATACTCGGTTTTAATAACTAAAGTTTGTTGCCGAGCATAGAGCCAACGTTTTGCCAACGGGGGGGAAGGGGGGAAGTATTACAGCAAAATATCCGTACAGGGAATACCTCGTAAAAACTGGTAGGTCATGTACGCTGACCGCGCAGCAGTGTCGCCTGTTCATTCCCCTGTACGTCAACATGACCAGGGACCCAAAAAAAAAACAATATCTTTATGCTTATAAAGATGCGGGTAGCCAAAGTTGGATACGGAGGACTAAGGGTGAGGGGTATCAAAATTTTTTTATAGCCCTTTAAAGGGACTAAGGGGAGTCTGAGACAACCACAATGAGACAAAAGGCATAGATGCAAAAAAGGGAAAAGGGTGTAAGGATGGCTAAAATTCAGCAGTAAAAAAAAATGAAGATAGTAAAAAGCCCTTGTCGACGCGTCCGGAAACACTGTTTCAATCCTACGCCGTCAAAGACTTAGAGCCATCGGGTTACACAGCAAGGGCATGGAATGAGAAGTGAAAGTGGTCAAAAAAAAGGGCGGAACACCTAACATTGGGTTTTTCGGCAAGGGGGGAGAAAAAAACAACTCGAACGGGGACCCCCCAGGGGGGGGGGGAAAAGTGAGATGCTACATGTACATAAAAAGGGGGAAAAATTTAAAAGAGAAACAAACGAATGAAGGCGAAGAGAAAAGGGGGACGGAGTAAGAGGGCGGCGAAAAAAAAAAGAATGTCACAAATATCGTGACCTTTCTTAAAATGGGGTTTGCGGAGATCAGAAAGCGTAATAAAAGCGCAGGCAATGGCAACGGCGTGGGATAAGGATAACTTTCGCTTCTCAAAGGCTTTCGACGGGGAAGAGCGAAAAGCACCAAGGCAAAACGAATTTTTTGGGTGATGAATGGTTAAGGCTAGAAGAGAGAAAGGAGATCCCGTGAATAAAATCGGGTCCCCAAATCAGTTTCATAAAAAAGGGGGGGAATTAGGTGAAGGGGGTTCGACGATCAGCTCCCCACGAAAGATGAGAAAGGGGGTTTTAAGAGGTTCCCGGCTGTCCCCCAAAGTTGCCTTCAAGAGGTAATGTGGGGTTTCCAGGATAACCCACGATAAAGGGGGGCCCAAAAAACTTGACTTATCACGTTCGGGGATACTAGCCATAGAGGTACAAAGGATGATCAGAATGACAGAGCGTCTGTGAAAGGATTTGGGGGGTTTTAGTGCTGGAAAATTTTTAAAAACCCATGTGTGTGGCCCAAATTGGGAACAGGGTCGACTGCATGCTGGAGAAAAACGTGGGGTGACATCAGCGCCTGCCGGCAATAGCAAAGTCATCAACATGAGTGTGCCCAAATTTTTAGGAAGACTAGAGGCCAAATCATTAAACAAGGAGAAAAGTTTTGGGCCCTCAGAACAAAAATCCCTGGGACCCTTCCTTGGACAAATCCGGGAGAGCACATATTAACCCAACACGGAAATGCCTGCATTTTAAAAAAATTTTTAAGGAAGGATGGTTTAAATTTCCTCGAGGGCCAAGGAAATGGGCTTGGCTAAAATATTATACCTCCAAAATTTTTTCATTTGCCTTTCAATCAAAAAATATGGCAATAACTGAGTGGTTATTCGCAAAGGCATTACGAATACATCCAAGGGAGTAAGGGGTTATGGAGAACGTCCCTTTCAAAGCCCTATTGACAGTGGGGGAGACGTTGTGTGTTCTAAATACCACCAAACTCTATTTATGACTTCCATTTCTTTGCAAACTGCACTGGGAAGCAATGGGCGATAGTGGGAGGTTTCATTCCCGGTCCCCGGGTTTGGAAAGGGAGAACAATGGGGGTTTTTCCCCACTGTGGAAAACTCCCTTTTGACCCAAAAAATTTGTAAAGGGGAAAAGGACTGCAAGGGCTGACGATTAAAGTTGTAGCTACAATATGAATGTCGCGGGCCCAGTGCCGATGATCGACAAAGCTGAGAGTTTGCCTCCCTTCTTTAAGTGTAAAAGGGACATTTTACGTTCTTCTCTGAGAGAAAAATTCCAAGGGTGCTAACTTCCCGGCAGACTTTGAGGAAAGAAATAGGGGGAAAGATGGGGTCCCGAAAATACGGACCAGATGATTGCCAATTTCATTGGCAAATTAGTGGGTTTGCTTTTTCCCCAAAACCCCCAACCCGCAGAACAGGGGCCGGGGCAGGAGAAAAATTTAAACCCCCAGTTTTCGTACTTTTCCAGACTGCACTCAAAGGAAGAGAGGGGGTGGTGAACTATCTCGCCAGCAAGGCAGCTCACGGATGACACGGCGAGCGATCGCACGTTCGTTTAAAATCAATACCTCTGTGGTTTATTGTACCGTACCTGCCCCCTGCGCGCGTTTAAAACGTACTGCACGAGCCAAGCGGAGACCACCAAGGCAGCATTTCTGAGAGCCTTTTTCGAATTTGGGGTTTGAATAAACTGCGGTAAAACGGGGGGACGAGAAAAGGGGTAAAAGCTCATCGAGGGGGCGAAGAAGGAACCTCTTTAAAACAGTAGGTGGAGTAAAGGTTTCCAATTTGCCCGATTAAATTGCCAGCTGGGTGCGAAAGGGGGGCGAATTGAAGGGGAGTAAGAATGATTGGGAAATGATCACTTCTGTAATTTCCGGGGGGAACGACCAAATAAGTCAATGGGCGGGGAAAAAGCAAACTGAAGATCGAGCAAGAGAGAGTATGAGTCCGAGGGCAAAATGGTGTGAGGGACCTTATTAAAAAATGGAGGGGGGGGGTGGCAAGAAAGCCCTTTTTAATAATTCACGGGAAACACAGTGGACCCTCCCCAGAAATGGTGGGCATTAAAACACCAAGTAACAAATGGTGGCGGTAGAGAAACAAGGAAGGCAAAAAAATCCGGAATTAGTAATCCCGAGAAAGGGGAAGGGGATATAAAGAAAAGAGCGTATACCACCCAGTAATGGTACGGCGCTTGTAATGAGCGAAAATGAACAAATAGGATGGACGGAATATCGGCGGAGAAGAAGGGCACTTTATTAAAAGGGCCCCCCAGGAAAAAAGGGTCGAAGAATACAAAAAATTATAGCCCGGGAAGGAAAAAATAACAGCAGAGGTAATTTTGGGGTTTCCCGTAAGCAAACACCAAAGGGCAAACTGGGAAGTAAAATCTGAAACTCACCCGATTACCCCCCAGGCCGCGTTATTCCCCTGTAAAAGGCCGATGGCAATGATAAAGTCTTTAAATCCCAGGTAAGGGTTTCCACGGACTAAAGGGTTATGTTCAACAGCAAAGGGGAACGGCGCTTGAAGAAAGGTTGGCGATGGAGCAGAAGAAGGAAGGGGGAAGGGGATCAGTGTCCATTGATGGTTTGGTCTCTGCAATTATTCAGAGATTGCTTCAAGGTTTCGGAATTCAGAGATTCGTAGGGGAGAAATTTTGGGAAGGTGGGGGGAGGAATTAAAATTGGAACGTTTTGGGACGTACCAAGGTAGGGGGGGAAAGGGTGGAGGGAACGGGAGAAGCGTGGCGGGACGAAAGAGACGGGAACCTGGGAGGGGGCAGAAGAGGAAGAAACTTGGGGGAACGGGGAAGGAAAGGTACATTACGAGGAGGGGGGGAACCTCTGCACTGTAACTGACCTGAGAGGGGAAAAAAAACTGGGGACAGAGACAGGGAGGGTAAAATGAGGAGGGGGAAAGTGGGTAGGAGGTTTTCCCCGGGCCCTTTTTTTGTTTTTTTGGGAAGTAGAGGGACTTTGGGGAAGAGGTGCGTACGGGGTCTCGCGATCTGAGGCTTGTAAGGAGAACTCGAAGAAGCAAATTTAGCTGGGGCGTTTGAAGTGGGGACGTCTACCCGGGGACGCAAAAGGTTTAGATACGGAGTAAATTATGGGAAGGAAACCCACAGAGGGGGGGTTAAAGATGGGAACCAAAGTGGGGGGACGTTTAAAACACGGGAATAAGAAACAGGGGGGGATCTCCCGGGGAGGCGGAGATAAAGAAACTGCCGGGCTAAGGGAGCCCTTTTTCCCTCTTTGAGGTAAGGGTTTTTCCCGCTCTTTTAAATAGACCTGACAACGGGGGAAGTACAAGGGGGCCCCTCATGACATTTAAAGGGCAAGGGGAGATCGATTCAAGACTATTAGAATGGTCATCGGCCCCACAGACGGGGCATTCGGAAAAGATCTCAATTTTTTCGCGGGGATGGCCAAACCCAGCAATTTCTAACTGTTTGGTTAGGGTCACCTTTCGAATTGTAACCGATGTCCTTATATAAAGAGGAGGGGAGTTCTCGCGTAAAAAATTTAAAACGACCCACATTGCTGGGGGTTGCTCCGCCCAGGGGCAGGAAGAACAAAGTGTTACCTTGGGGATTGGGAGTCTTGGTTCCACTTTCTAAATGTGGGTGCCACATGTCTGGAAATTTTTTTAACTATGGTAGGGGCAGAATACGGTACCACACAAAATTGGGGGAAGATGTTTTTCGGGTGACAGGAACAGTATTAAGGGGTAAGACAGAAGCTCCGAGCCGGGGTGCATTCTGTCGGTAAGATCCCCGGCCCTCTTAAAGCATGAAAAGAAATATTTTTACCAACATGGCTGGGAGTGCCTTGCCAATATATGGTCAGAAAGTACGAAAGGGAAGTTGGTCTAAAGTGAAGAATTTGTCCACTTTTCAGTCTAAAAACTGAGCGTGGAAAGGGTAGGAAGGAGTGTCGACTTTTCTGAGAAGAACGAAAAAGGTAAGGGGGGGAAATATCATCAGAGGAAATTGTCGTTGACGTTTAGGGGGACCAGATTGGGCCCGCGTGGAACGGGTCGGCGTTTTAAAAAATTGCCCCCCCCCGAAGGGAGGGCCGGAAGCATAGTCAGAGGAAGGCGAAGGTCGATAAATCGAAGGACATCGAGGGGCCTCATACCTGAAGCGGGTGAGGAAACAGCACCGGAATAGGACAAGGCATGAGGAATGCCAAAAAGTGGTCCAAAGACAGGCGGGGGCAAACGGGGGGCGGTATCAAGAAGGGGCCCCGGGGACCAGGGTTATGGGCTGGGGTTTCCATGGTTTGTTACTTTTTTTCTTTTTTTTTTTTTAAAAAAAAAAAAAGAAAGAAAAAAGAAAAATAAAAAAAAAAAAAAAAAAAAGGGGGGGGGGGGAGGGGTGTTCCTAGGGGTGAAAGGGCCCAAAAAATTTCCCCCGCCCCAAAAGGGGTCGACACCGGGGGAAACGCAGTGCACATGGAAACCCCCTCCAACCCTACCCCTTTATCCATAAACCAGCAATTGGTCCAACCTCCACTCCGATACCTCGGTGGACAAAAAAGGGGCGGGCCCGGGAAACCGCCACAAGATCCTCCTTTAGCCACCCCCCCCGGAAACCGAAAGGTGGCTTCCAGGCTCCCCCGCGCCCAAAAAAACACCCAAAGTATCCGGGATCCCGGGAGGGATCGGGGGATCCCTAGGGAAACCAATTCCACGGCAAACTTTGCCACCCCCAAGAAACCTCAAGGAAATGGATGGGCCCCCCCCCTGTCCTTTCTCCTACCTAGGAATAGCGCGCCTGTGGGAAAATCCCCCAAGGGCAAAAAGAGGAAGGGCAAAAGGGGGGAGTTGGGGGGGAGGAGGGGAAAGAAAAAAGGGGAGGATGGGGAGGGGGGTAGGGGGGGAGATTTGGGGGGTAATTAGGTTCGGGTTTGAGAAAAGACCGATTGTCTAATTCCCCAGACAAAGCCTCTTCACCCGCCAAGAGCCCCCCCTTAAAGGGGAAACCCCAGGGATTGCCCATTTCCCAAGGTGTGTCAAAATTTTGTTAGTGGCACACACACACTCTGCCCCCCTCTAAGGAACCCCTGGAGAGGTATTTTTTTCCGCCCCTGCCTTTGAATACAAGTTCACATAGTTCCCCTTTTCCCCCCCCTTTGGGTTTGGGGATTTCATTCCACACTTTTTTGACCCTTGTTCGGTACCTCCCTATTCGACTTCACGGGGGTCCCTTTCCTTTTTCCCTGTAAAACCTTCTTTTAAATCCACGAAAAGCTCCTCAAATACTTCTTGGTGTTTCTTGGAACTCCCCCATCTTCCTTCCTCACCTGATTACCTGCCTTTACTGTTTTTTCCCCCCTGATGGGCTAACAACCAAAGGGCCCAAATTTTACTTTCGATCGTGTCATTTTTTTATTGTTGCTGGGGTTACCAATTTTCTCGTTGCTCTCTTTCGAAATTTTTCTCTTGGGCCCCCTGCATTTCTGTGGAGTTGTACATCACTACAATTTCCACCTTTGGTCTCCAACTGGATTGTTCCCCTTTGTATCCCTTCGCCCATTCCATCCTTTTCCCTTTCCTTTCCTTAAATCCCACTGATTTTTTAAAGATAGACAACCCTCCTCCCCCCTCTGCTCCCTCTATTTTTCCTCAGGATCTCTATCCAGGTGGAAAGATTGCATAGTTATATTGTGGATCGTTTCTGTGAGTCTTTATGTCTGGGAGCTCCTGATTCTTTATGCCACTTTTCCACTTCATTTTTTTTCCGTCTGATTTTGACAAAACCTTCAACTTCTTTTCAAAACGTTTTTCCGGGGGTACGTTTGGGGTGGGGGAAGCAGAGCCCCGACAAGGAACTATGAGGGGTTTGCGTGAAGGTTTCAGTTTGTAAAGGGTGGGGTGGGGCTTGGGTAGGGTATGGGTTTTGGGTTAAATTGGTGGTGGGTGACTTGGGGAGTACTTGGTGGTGGCTGAGGTTGACGTTATGTGTGAATGTAGGGGGTGCGAGGGGAGGGGTGATGTGTGGGGGACGGGTTGGGGGACGTTGTACTGTAGGGTAAATGGGGGGTGTGACTGTGCTTGTGACTTAGTGGTGTGGGTGTAGGGGGGCTTTTTGGTTGACTGTAGTGGGGGCTGTATGGGGTACTGTAGTGGTGGCTGTATGGTTGATGTATGGGTGCTGTAGTGGTTTTACTGTGTATGTGACTGTAAGGTGACTGTAGTGGTGTGCTGTGTGGTTTAACTGATGTAGTTGCGTGAAGTGACTGTGTTGAATGATATGTGAGTGACTGGTGTGTGACTATGATGTCCATGAGTAGGCGTGGCGGCTGAGCTTGTTCAGGCTGTGATGCCAATATTGTGATGAGAAGTCTGTGATTGAGATTTGAAGACAAGCTGTGAGTTGAGAGTTGTGAAGACGAGGCAGAGAGGTTTAGATTGTGAAGCAAGCTGGTGAGTTGAATTGGCGAGTCTGACTGTTCCTTTTGTACACAGTCCACTCTCACTCTCATGATTTTAATTTAAACACCATGAATCATGACGACCTTCAATGTCCTGGTGTCTTGACTGTTACATTGCTAGTGAATTGATCACTGTTCACGTTTTTTTGGTGTAAAATTATATAGTTGAAGTGAGATACATCTCCTTATCACTGGTGTGTACACGTTAAATTCTCCAAGTTAGTACCTTTTAAACTGCCTGTTGAGTACACTGTTACCCCCTCCGGTGTTAAACACTTACATCTGCCGGGGTACACCTGTTATCCTGACCTTTTGTGTACACTGTTACACTGTCCTTGTTGTGTAACAAAAAAAAACATCTGTTTACATGTCATGGTGTACATGTTACACTGTCCTGTGTGTACACTGTAACACTCCTTGGGTTACACGGTCCTGTTTTACGGCTGTACACTTCCCTTGGTGTGTACAGTGTCCTGGTGTGTACACTGTCCTGGTGTGTACACTGTTACATTGTCCTGGTGTGTACACTGTTACACTGTCCTGGTGTGTACATCTGTTACACTGGTCTGGTGTGTACACTGGACTCTGTCTTGGGTGTACACGTACACTTCTTGGTGTGTACACTGATACCACAGACTTGTGGTGACACTTACACTGTCCTGTGTTACACTGTTACACTGCCTTGGGGTGTACACTGTCCTGGTGTGTACACTGTCCTGGTGTGTACACTGTTACACTGTCCTGGTGTGTACACTGTTACACTGTCCTGGTGTGTACACTTACACTGTCTTGGTGTGTACACTGTTACACTGACTTGGTGTGTACAGTGTCCTGGTGTGTACAATTGTTACAACTGTCCTGGTGTGTACACAGTTATCACACGACTTGGTGTACATGTCCTGGTGTGTACACTGTTACATGTCCTGGTGGTGACACTGTTACAACTGTCCTGGTGGTACACTTACACTGTCCTGGGTGTGTACACAGTTACACTTCCCTTGTGTTACACTGTCCTGGTGTTACACTGTCACTGGTGTTACGCTGTTACCATCCATGTGTTACAGTTCCTGGTGTTACACTGTCCTGGTGTGTACACTGTTACACTGGTCCTGGTGTGTTCACTGTTCCACTGACCTGGTGTGTACATCTGTTACACAGACATTGGTATGTACATGTGTCCTGGGTGGTACATTGTTACATGGTCCTGGTGTGTACACTGTTACACTGACTTGGTGTGATAACCGTCCTGGTGTGTTCACTGTTACAATTGTCCTGTGTTACACTGTTACACTGCCTAGTTGTACAACTTGTTACACGTCTTGGTGTGTACACTGACACTGTCCGGTTGTCACTGTTACACTTCCCTGGTGTGTACACTGATTTACAACTGTCCTGGTGTGTACACAGTTACACTTCCTTTGAGTACAGTATCCTGGTGTGTACACTGACCTGGTGTGTACACTGTCCCCTGTGTGTACACATGTTACATTGTCCTGGTGAGTTACACAGTCCTGGTGTGTACACTGTCCAGGTGTGTACACTGTCTGGTGTGTACACTGTCCTGGTGTGTACGCGTTACACTTCCTGGTTGGACAGTATACCAGGTGTGTACACTGTCCTGTTGTCCACTGGTTACTTGTCCTGGTGTGGAACACTGTACACTGACCTGTGTGTACAACGTGTTACACTGTCTTTGGGTGCACACTTACACGTCCTGGTTGTACACTTACACTTGCCTTGGGGTGTCACTGTCCAGGTGTGTACAAAACTGGCCCTGTGTGTACACTGTTTAACTAGTCCTATGTGTACACTGTTACACTAGTCCAGATGTGGACATTGTTTATACTGCCTTGTGTGTACACTGTCCTGGAGTGTATCTGAACAATTATTCAACAGCATAGAATACAAAAATTTAGAATCTTACTACTGTACATATTCGCAACACGCAACATACAGATGTTCTAAGCAATAATCCATCTAAATGATAAACACATAGTTCTGCAACTTTATTTTGTTTATATGGCGAGACACTTACTGAAATGCGTTTTTTTTTTTTTTTTTATTTGTTTATTATGGCAGACACTTAGCTGATATGCGGATTTTTTTTTATTTTTTTATTTTGGTTATCTGGCGAGACACTTACTGATATCCGTTTTTTATTTTGTTTATATGGCGAGACAACTTACTGATTTGCTTTTTATTTTTTATATGGCGAACACTTAACTATATGCGTTTTTTATTTTTGTTTATATGGCGAGACAACTTACTAAATGCGTTTTTATTTTTTTATATTGCGAGACACTACTGATATGCGTTTTTATTTTGTTTATATTGCGAGGACAACTTACGATATTCTTTTTTATTTTGTTTATAGGCAGACACTTACTGAAATGCGTTTTTTATTTTGTTTATATGACGAACACTTACTGATATGCGTTTTGTTATTTGTTTATATGGCGAGACACTTACTGAGATGCTTTTTATTTTGTTTATTTGGCGAGACACGTACTGATAAGGCGTTTTTTATTTTGTTTATATGGCGAGAACCACTTACTGAATGCGTTTTTAAGTTTGTTTTAGATGGCGAGACACTACAGATATCGTTTTTATTTTGTTTAAATGGCGAGACACTTACTGATTATGCTTTTTATTTTGTTTATATGGAACCGTACTGATATGCGTTTTATTTTGTTTATATGGCGAGACATTTACTGACATGCGTTTTTTATTTGTTATATGGCGAGACACTTACTGATATGCGTTTTTATTTGTTTATATGGCAGACACTTACTGATATGCGTTTTTATTTTGTTTATATGGCGAGACACTTACTGATATGCGTTTTATTTTGTTTATATGGCGAGACACTTACTGACATGCGTTTTTATTTTGTTTATATGGCGAGACACTTACTGATATGCGTTTTTATTTTGTTTATATGGCGAGACACTTACTGATATGCGTTTTTATTTTGTTTATATGGCGAGACACTTACTGATATGCGTTTTTTATTTTGTTTATATGGCGAGACACTTACTGATATGCGTTTTTATTTTGTTTATATGGCGAGACACTTACTGATATGCGTTTTTATTTTGTTTATATGGCGAGACACTTACTGATATGCGTTTTTATTTTGTTTATATGGCGAGACACTTACTGATATGCGTTTTTATTTTGTTTATATGGCGAGACACTTACTGATATGCGTTTTTTTGTTTATATGGCGAGACACTTACTGATATGCGTTTTTATTTCGTTTATATGGCGAGACACTTACTGACATGCGTTTTTATTTTGTTTATATGGCGAGACACTTACTGATATGCGTTTTTATTTTGTTTATATGGCGAGACACTTACTGATATGCGTTTTATTTTGTTTATATGGCGAGACACTTACTGATATGCGTTTTTATTTTGTTTATATGGCGAGACACTTACTGATATGCGTTTTTTTTTGTTTATATGGCGAGACACTTACTGATATGCGTTTTTATTTTGTTTATATGGCGAGACACTTACTGATATACGTTTTTATTTTGTTTATATGGCGAGACACTTACTGATATGCGTTCATCAAAGTTAATTTTGCGCATTCATTACTGCAACCTTAATTAAAATGTTTACACTAATAATGGCGGCCAGGATCATATTTCTATACAGCTATAACACCTGTGATAGCTGGAGACGAACCAGTTATAGCCAATCCAACTTTCCCTATCATCATCTTCGTTATTTTCTATCTATCGTATTTTAGAATAATTTCCTTTGAGTAAACTAGTTTAGAAAATGAGATTTTATATTATATATATATATATATATATATATATTTATATATATATATATATTTATATATATATATATATATATATATGTCGTGCCGAATATGTAAAACTGGTTAATTAGCAAGAACTCATTTAAAATTAAGTCCTTTCTGAAATTTTCTCTTATACGTTTAAAGATATATTTTTTTATTAATGTTAATGTAAAAAATTTTAATTTTGCACCAAAAGAATCTTAGAAAACTTACCTAACCTTATTATAACAAGAAAAAATTATTTTAGCCTAACCCAACTAAATATATGTTAAATATGTTTACAATAATTTAGTACTAAACAATCAAATATATTTTTTTCGTTAAGTTCAGAATTATTTTGGCGAAATTATTGCATACACAAATTTTCGCTTGTCCTATATGGCAAGATGAGCGTTGCTATTTAAGCCAAGATCGCAAGTTCTGCCTATTCGGCACGACAATTAAAATATATATATATATATATATATATATATATATATATATATATATATATATTTATATATATATAATTATATATTCAAATGGTTAATTCGATATTAAAGAGTGAGAGTACAAGTACTAATACTACAGTCGTGAAGTATTAGTAATACTGCTACTACTACTACTACTGCTACAGCAGCAGAGTAAATATTAGTATTTTCTTCACCAAACAGTAATAGGGTAGGTACAATATATACAGCCTATTTACAATATATATAGCTATGTACACTAGGGTGAGTGCAGATCAGAAACCAGGTGAGAATTGTAGCAATCAACCTGCCGAGTATGATTTACAAGTGTACCACATCGCTTCACAACTCTGGCAGGCTTCCTCGTTATTGGTTGATTGATCCAAGGTACTGGCATAACGATGAGGCCCAAAATAGTTACACCCTTAGCACCTGGTTCGCTGGTTGGGAGGGCACGCCTATACGGGTGTACGACGTACGTCAAATAAAATTTAACGTACACTTGGGATGCTTCATGACGCATCCTCCAGTAACAGGTGAAATAAAAACGAAAACTGTAATAAAAAAGGAGAAAATTTAAGAAAAATCTGTAACATATAAGTATGGCCACTTGTAACAATAATATGGCCACCTGTAACATATCAGTATAACCCCCTGTATAACAGTAAGGCCACGTGTAATAGATCAATAAAGTTACTTGTATTATCTCGATATAACAATCTATAACACCTCAAGAACCACTGTAACATTGTAAATATTTGAATATCACCCAATGTAGCATTGAGAACACCTTAATATGGCTACCTGTAGCACTTTTAACACCCCAATATGACCAACTTCAAACGGTTACCTGTTGCATTTATTGTTACCTGTTGTACCATGAGAACAGTATTGTTACCTGTTGTACCATGAGAACAGTATTGTTACCTGTTGTACCATGAGAACAGTATTGTTACCCGTTGTTCCAGGAGAACAGTATTGTTACCTGTTGTACCAGGAGAACAGTATTGTTACCTGTTGTATCATGAGAACAGTATTTACTTGTACCAGTAGTACAGTATTAACTGTTGTACCAGGAGAACAGTATCTGTTGTCCCAGGAGAACAGTATCTGTTGTACCAGGAGAACAGTATCTGCTGCACCAGGGTAACAGTACTGTTACCTGTTGTACCAGAACAGTATTGTTACCTGTTGTACCAGGAGAACAGTATTGTTACCTGTTGTACCATGAGAACAGCATTGTTACCTGTTGTACCATGAGAACAGTATTGTTACTTGTACCAGTACAGTATTGTTACCCGTTGTTCCAGGAGAACAGTATTGTTACCTGTTGTACCACGAGAACAGTATTGTTACTTGTACCAGTATTGTTACCCGTTGTTCCAGAACAGTATTGTTAACTGTTGTCCCAGGAGAACAGAATTATCTCTTGCACCAGGGTAATAGTACTGTTAATTGTACCAGGAGAACAGTATTGTTACCTGTTGTGCCAGGAGAACAGTATTGTTACCTGTTGTGCCAGGAGAACAGTATTGTTACCTGTTGTGCCAGGAGAACAGTATTAGTTACCTGTTGTGCCTGGAGAATCTGTATTATTACCTGTTGTGCCAGGAGAACAGTATTGTTACTTGTACCAGAAGTACAGTATTGTTAACTGCTCTCCCAGGAGAACAGTAGTCTTATCTGTTGCATTAGGATAACAGGACTGTTACCTGTTGCTCCAGGAGAACTTAGTATTTGTTACCTTTAGGAGAAACAGTATTGTTACTGTTCGTCAGTGGGGTCCAGTTGCGTTCAGTAAACGTAGATTGGGTAAGGATACTCACATATGGCATTAATGGGGTACAATTAAAATGGAATATAATGGAAGCGCACTGCTTGACCTGACCTCTCTGCCTCACTATCTTACACGACTGACTCACGAATGATGCATGAGGGATGAGCGGCGTTCAAAAACATGCTAGGGTCTGCTGCAACAAATTGACAAAACGTTAACATGTGAAGGTACTCGAGAAACAAATTTTTTATATGCCGAATTAGTGTGCACAACGAGGATAGCATCACCATTTGGATACACCAAGGAACAACGACAACACTCAAATGAGTACACTTAGCACAGAAAAACGTCTTTATGCAACGGCTTGCGACATCAGCAAGAGATGGCATAAAACTCGTTGCAGGTAAGTTCTTTCAAAGCGTCACTGGGACGGAAAAGAATACTTGATACACGTCGCCATCGCAGGGATAGTAGTCTCAGCCACACAGGGTTGGCTGAGGTCCTATGAAAAACCAAGCAACTGTACAACTATCCTGCGTGCACGTATTGTGGCTGGATTCCAGACTGGAGTGACAGTCTAAACTAGTGCCTGACCTCTCGGCTCGTAATAAGTATTCACGGATCTATTGGGATTAATCTGAATTTCACATTCCGCAGCACTTTAACTACAAATCTCAGTTACAAGCTGTGTGAACAAACACATTGTCTAGCTAGGTATGTCTTTCAGTCAGTAAGGGAATTTGGTACAGTGGACTGATTCCATTTACTTTGACTGGCATGATACATAAGTTGAGAATTTAAAAGTGACTGGGACATCTTCTCAGGAAACTTATCAAGGACATAAAGGCAAGTAAAATAAAGAGAATATATGACACAGTAAGCTTAAATGGGAAAAATGATTAACTATTCTGAATAAGTAAAGAAATTTGACAAGTCCACACTGTAAGCAAGGAAAAACTCCCATGAAATCAAAAAAATACTCAACAGGATAAGCCAAAACTTTGAAAATCAAGAGAAATTGTACTTTACTCAAATCAATTTTACTCAAAATTTACTTTTCAAATTTGAATTAATGGCACAGTGAGTTGTCTTTACTCTCAATTCAATAAAGAATTTCAACAAAAAAAAATGATTAATCAGCAAAAAATGAATAAAATGGAATCAATAAATCTTGTGCAAAATTGAAACAACTGGGGAAAGCAATTCTATCTAAAAAAATATAAGATGACACACAAGATTAAATATTGCACGAAATGTGAAACTGAAATAACAGAATATGCAATGTAAATAAACCTGTGGCAATATTGCAAATAACATTTTTTAATCAAAAGTTCTGCACAATACTTAAAAATTTCTGAAAGAAAAATTTATGGCAGCACCAATGTTTACACATGAATTATTGAATATGAGTCATTATTGCAATAAAAAAAAATACACACAAGAAAATGCTGTTTACAAGACGCAAACAATAAATATGGGATCAAGGAATGAACTGTTGAACATAACTCTTAATTGCAGCTTAACGCAACACTTACTGAAAACCAAAAGAATGTTTACTAAAAAAAAAAAAAAGTTAAAAATGCCACTAAGAGTGAATTTGTTTCAATGAAATTATTAAAAATAATAAAGGCAAAAGTGCAAAACTGAGAAAGGTAAACACTCACAGTGATGCAGGGAACAAAAACATCATATATGCACAATACTATGAGATTTTCTTGCAATGAGGCTTGAGGTATCGAAAAATAGAAAAATAGTCTCTTGCTTCAAACAAATAATGGCACCTATTGTCTGTGGAGATAAGACAATTTAGACACTGGCTAAGAAGAGAGTTAACACAAGGAATGTTCAAACAGAGAAAAGAAAGAATAGCAAATGAATGAAAACAGAAACAGCAAGAATACACTAATGGCTGGGAGAAAAAAAAATAACCAAGACAACACGAGTTGTGATGCAGAATACATGTTATAATTATTCACTGCATAAAATTACTAGGACAAGGAACACAATGCTGTGAACAAAGATAAACTGTGAAGTGTAAACACCTAGGGGGAGGTTATACTGCTTATATATGGAACACAACAAGGGAAAACATTTAAATTACTTACTTAACGTATATATTAGAAAAAATGAACACAACACAACAGACATAAAATAAAGCACGAAAATTAACATGAAGAAAAAAAAAATATTGCAGAGGATAGAATGAACTTGATCAAGAGTCACTGAAAGAAATGTCACTCGGGAATCACTGCAAAATTTGTCTAACATCGCAAATGTCTCAATATAAATAATGTTGTCACTGTGACGACGTTGGTGGAGAATGAGTAGTGTGTGGGTGAGGGAAGGTTGGTTTGCAATCTTGTGGGTGGCGGCGGTCACTATGAATTTGCGCTTTTAAATCGACGATGGACTTACACAGGGAGGCTTTTACCATGGCGCACAGGGTCGATAGGATTACTCTCGTCTCTGGACCAACTTGTAGTCCCGTATAATATGGTGCTAGAACCCTATTATAAGGGTACAAAAATAAAACAGTGGTGGGTGGTGCGAGTGCTTGAGGCAGCCGTTTGGTGATAGGCCAATGGAATGAACGGCAAAAGCCCACTTGGGGACACCCATTATAGGCATGAAATATTCTAAGCCGGCTGGGCTTACAAACAAAATACCACAAAACCACAACACGGATGATAAAACCACACACAACTGCATAAAAACTGTTGCACAAGCAATGGAGAGACCTGTACCCACGTGGCTTGCTGTGTACTGGTTAAGTCACCTGTGTTAGTTGCTGGCTGGGCTTGCTTAACCATTCTACAGATTGGCTTGAGAACTTGTACGATGAGCACAGCAGGGGTGGAATGCTGATGGCACGTGCATGGATGGAATGGTGTAGAGATGGGCTGGACTCCCCACCCCCCCACAGACTGGCTTGGTGACTTGGCTTACTTGAACACCCGGTTCAACCCTCGGAAATAATGCAAATATGCAACTAATTACAAAGAGCTGACCAGTAGCAGAAGCAAACCAGGTAATGGATTGCTTGACTGGGAGTAGCTGGGCTGGGACTTGAGGTCACCCGCTCGGGAGGCCTCAAATGTCACAATTTGGCGGACAGACTCAGTAGGAAAATTTATCTCCAGAAATCGCTGAAAATCATCAGGAATTAACAGGCCCTCCGCTGGTCACCATTTGTCGTCGTGGGGGGGGGTTCGTAGGAGATATGAAGGGTTGGAAGATAAAACGAACTTTTTGGATGGTTACAATATAATTGCAGTGTGTGTAGGGAAGGAGGCACAACTGCCCTGTTGCAGTTGTAGACCTATGCGTGGCCTGAGGATGACTGTAGGCGGTCCACGCACTCATGCCGCATCACATGACGTCATACAAATAGTCTCTAGGCCTAGCAAAAGGATTGTGTATGTATAACAGATGGATGGTACTTTGATACTCAGTAAGCTATACATATTACAGGGGATTCAGAAGAACTATATGACACGTGCGCATTATGAAACAGATGCTTGCACTATTAGAGGCAATCGTTGCATTGGAAGTTATGTGCAAACAAAACGGAGGGTTGTCAATCAGAAAAGGTTTATTCCACTTCATCCACAAATCATTTACGTGAGAGACGTGTGAAGGCACATCATCAGCGGGGAATGTCATTCTCGAGACTGCTTAAGGCTCAAAGGGAATTGTGAACGGGGATGGGTTACTCATTATCCACCTCACTGGCACCATGGCAAACGGTTTGACTGGGGCGCTCGAATTTCCCGAAATTGAAGAATGAGCTGTCCTTAGTTAGTCTGAGGCCCACGACTCTGTTTCTCCTGGTTCTGCGGTTGGAACGGCCATGGAAAGGTCTCGATGTACTGAAGGTTGTAGAGAGCATTTGCACTCAGATGTTTCATGTCATGTATTCTATGATAAGTACAGTACGACAGATCTGATGGGTACTTCATCAGTCGAGCCTCTTAGGTAGACTATCGGGCAATTGCAATATGCGCACGGAAAACACCGGTTGAAAGTCCGCTTCCACTCGCCCGTTATTGAACGTACTATGGAATACTACGAGGTTGATAATGCCATGTACATGGTCCTTGGGATCGCTCGATGGTTGACCACACGATTTGTCGCTGTGGCACAAACAGAGAGTAGTGCAGAGTCATAGGTGTGAAATTATTTTTTTATTACACGGGCTCAAAGTACCCCCCCATGGGGCGCACAAGGGAAACGTACATGATTTAGACCTACTATGTACACAAACCACAAAAGGATGTAAAAACAAAATCAAAAAAAATTTGTTGGGCTTCCATCGTCACGTTGGAGTATTAGCCTCATTAAGCACACCGGGAGCAGCGGCATTTGTTCTTTGATTGCTCCAAAAGCTGCTATTTTAGCAAACGATGCTGTGATCGTTTATCCTCGTCAGGACAAAAGCTGAGGATGGACAGATTGATATATGCATGATAAAAGTGTATCTAATCTAACAGCAAATGCACTCATGATTCATTAGTCATGGGTGTAGCATTCCCGAGCGTTACCGAAGAACGACATATGGATCAGCTGTTTTTTTACTGAACAAGGAAAGAACGAATTATTCTCCTCCTATTGTGCGATACTTGTAGATTCCTGAAGTCTCGCATTGCAAGATCACAACGTGAACAGCAGCAGGGGACCGAACGAAGAGCTTCTTCGCAAGTCTGATAAGACTTTCCTTTGAAGGAGGACTGTCAACTAGAGCATTAACACGTGAACGAATGGCAGTAAACATGATTCATGACTTTGTACATGGCCATTGAATAAAGGTAACGCATCAAGGATATCACGAGTAAAACTAAAGTGTCTCGTGTCTGGGTCGGTTGTCAGTCAGTAAGGAACAATGAGGACTGATGACAGATGGCAGCAGTAGCCTGAGAGGTCAGAGTGTCGACATTCACTAAAGTATCACTTGAAGGGATGTCAGACATAATGGCAAGCAGTTGCACAAAAACACTCTATAAGGCAAAATAATGAATGATAAAAAGACACAAAATGCTAAAATTGAAATAAAAGAGATGTAATAATTCTGCAGATGCATAATAAAAAAGTCTAAGATACACTGCCAAGAGGAAGATCATCTCACGGTAAGGGATGGCTGGCCAGATAAAGAAACAATGTAAGGGACTGATGGCCAAGATAAAAGAAAGAATGTAAGGACTGTGGCAAGATAAAGATTAGTTGTGGACACAATGTAAGGGACTGTGCCAAGATAAAAGAAACAATGTAATGGGACTGCTGGCCAAGATAAAGAAACAATGTAAGAGACTGCTAGCCAGATAAAGAAAACCATGTTAGAGACTGCTGGCCAAGATATATGAAAACAATGTAGGGACTGCTGGCCAAGATAAAGAAACAATGTAAGAGGGAATGCTGGCCAGATAACTCGAACACCTGTAAGGGACTGCTGGCCAAGATAAAGAAACAAGTTAAGGGGATGCTTGGCCAAGATAAAGAAACAATGTAAGGGACTGCTGGCAAGATAAAGAAAACAATTTAAGGGATGCTGTCCAAGATAAAGAAACAATGTATGGGGACTGCTGGCAAGATAAAGAAGCAAGCTAATGGTGCTGTCCGATAAGAAAAACAATGTAAGGGACTGCTGGACAAGATTAAGAAATAATGTCAAGGAGATGCTGGCCAAGATAAAGAAAAACAATGTAAGGGATGCTGGCCCAGATAAGAAACAATGTAAGGGACTGCTGGCAAGATAAGAAAACAATGTAAGAGGACCGTGGGCCAAGATAAAGAAATAATGTAAGGGAATGCTGGCCAAGCTTAAGAAACAATGTAAGGGAAGTGGCCAAGATAAAGAAACAAAGTCAGGGACTTCTGGCCACGATAAGAAAACAAGTAGGTGATGCTGGCCCAAGGAATAAGAAATAATGTAAGGGACTGTGGCCAAGATAAGAACACATTGTAACATTGATGTGGCCAAGATAAAGGAAAACAATGTAAGGGATGCTGGCCAAGATTAAGCAAACATGTTAAGGGACTGCTGGCCAAGATAAAGAAACAATGGTAAGGGACTGTGGCCAAGATAACGAAACAATGTAAGGGGCCCGGACTGCTGGCCCAAGATAAAGAAGCAATTTCAGGGACTGCTGGCAAGGTAAAGAAACAATGTACAGGGACTCTGGACAGATAAGATAATAATGTTAAGGGACTGCTGGCCCAAGATCAAGACAACAATGTACGGGACTGCTGGCCAAGATAAGAAAACAATGTAAGGGAATGCATGGCCAAGATATAGAAAACATGTAGAGGACTGCTGGTCAAGATAAAGAATAATGTAAGGGGACTGTTGGCAAGATAAAGAACAATGTAAGGGACTGTGGGCCAAGATAAAGAAAACATGTAAGGGATGCTGGCCAAGATAAAGGAAACATGTAAGGGATGCTGGCCAAGATAAAGAAATATGATAAGGGACTGCTCGCCAGATACCAGAAACCATGTAAGTGGACTGAGCCAAGATAAAGCAACAAGTAAGGGACTGCTGGCCAAGATAAAGAAAACAATGTAAGGGACTGCTGGCCAAGATAAGAAACCATGTTAATGGACTGCTGGCCAGATAAAGAACAATGTAAGAGACTGCTTTCCCAATCATCCAAAGTCAAAACAATGTAGGGACTGCTGGCCAGATAAGAAACGATGTAAGGGACTGCTGGCCAGACTAAGAAAACAATGTAAGAGAACTGCTGGCCAAGATAAAGAACAATGTAAGAGACTGTGGCCAAGATAACAGAAAACAATGTAAGGACTGTGGCCAAGATAAAGTACGCAATGTAAGGGACTGCTGGCCAAGATAAAGAAACAATGTAAGGGACTGCTGGACAAGATAAAGAAATATGTAAGGGATTCTGGCAAGATAAAGAAACAACTGTAATGGGACTGCTGGCCAAGATAAAGAAAACAATGAAGAGACTGCTGGGCAAGATAAGAAACAATGTATCTCTGCTCGAGATGCTGGCCAAGATAAAGAAATATATGTAAGGGACTGCTGGCAATTTAACAGAAAACAAAGTAGGGACTGCTGGCCTAGAGAAAGAAAACAATGTAAGGGGGAACTGCTGGCCAAGATATAGAAACAATGTAAGGGTGACTGTGGCCATCTCTGATAAAGAAATAATGTATCAGGGTCTATGGCCAAGATAAAGAAACAATGTAAGGGGACTGCTGGCCAAGATAAAGAAACAATGTTAATGGACTGCTGGACAAGATAAAGAAACAATGTATGGGGATGTGGAAAGATAAAGAACAATGTAAGGGACTGCTGGCCAAGATAAAGAAGCAATGTAATGAGATGCTGGCCCAGATAAAGAAACAATGTAAGGACTGCTGGCCAGATAAAGAAGCAAATGTAAGAGACTGCTTGGACAAGATAAAGAAACAATGTAAGAGATGCTGGCCAAAGATTAAAAGAAACAATGTAAGAGACTGTGTCCCCCTCAACACGAAACAATGTAAGAGAATGCTGGCCAAGTAAAGAAACAATTAAGAGTACTGCTGGCCAAGCTAAAGAAAATATTGAAATTTACAAGGAAAGTGAAAAATATTACTGGTGGGCTGAAATGAAATGTAACACGTGCTGTATTACTCTTATTTCATAAGAATTCACTAATAAAATCTGTAATCAATGTAAAAAAGAAAAAAAATGCTAAAATGATAAATTATAGATGCAAAGAGAGCTCGAACTGGGAAATTTGAATATTTTCTAAGAGTACATAACAAAATTAAAAATTATATTGAAAAGAAACATCAAGAAAATAATAAATGAAAATCAGGTCGACTCAAATAATCTCTCGAATGAGAATAATAATGGATAAAAATATCAATAAAGAAATAATTCACTGCAGAACAAGTGCAATAAATCAAGGACGCAGAAATAATTAATATGGCAATAAAGTTACATGGAAACATTCAGGTTAAATAATTACAATTAAAATTTGAAAGATTGACCCATTTACTCTTATTGTAATTAAGCAAAAAAATTTACTTAAAGTAAGAGACACATACGTTAAAAAGAAGTTTTATAAATTACACACTAAGAGTGAATTGTCTCAAAGAAATAGAAAAATATGAATAAAAATGACAAGATAAAGATCTGGAAGTGACCACACTTACAAGTGGCGGCACAACCTACACATTTACAAGTGGCAGGGCGCCCAACAGGCCTTACAAGTGGCGGCAAACCAACAGTTCATATTACAAGTGGCAGAAAAACAAAAAAAAAACTACCCCAAAAAACCACCACACAACCCCACAAACCGCCAAAGAAGGCGCGCACAGCACTTACAAGGTGGCGGCACAACAACACTTACAATGGCGGCACAACTAACACTTACAAGTGGCGCCAACCAACACACTACAAGTGGCACGGGAACACAACCATCACTTTAAAGTGGCGGCACAAACCTAACATTAAAGTGCGGGCACAACCACACTTACAAATGGCGGATAACCAACACTTACAAGTTGGGGGCGGAACAAACCAACACTTGTACAAGTGCGGAGCAACCAACATCTTACAAGTGGCGGCACAACCAACATTACAAGGTGGCGGCACAACCAACACTTACAAGTGGACGGAACAACCAACACTTACAAGTGGCGGCATAACCAACACTTACAAGTGGCCTGCATAACAACACTGACAAGTGCGCGCCGTGCACAACCAACACTTAAAGTGGGCGGCACAACCAACACTTAAAGTGGCTGCACAACCAACACTTACAAGTGGAGGCACAAACAACACTTACAAGTGGCGGCACAACCAACACTAAAAGTGGCGGCACAACCACACTTACAGTGGCGGGCACAACCAACACTTACAAGTGCGCACAAAACAACACTTACAAGTGGGCGGACACAAACCACCACACTTACAGTGGCGGCACAACCAACACTTACAAGTGGGCGGCACAACCAACACATACAAGTGGCGGCATAACCAACACTTACAAGTGGGCGGCACAACCAACACTTACAAGTGGCGGGCACAACACACTTACAGTGGCGGCACAACCAACACTTACAAAGTGGCGGCACACCCACACTTACAACGCGCGGCGGCCAAACCAAAACTTAACAAAGTGGACGGCACAAAACCAACACTTACAAGTGGCGGCCAACCAACACTACAACGGGTGGCACAGCCAACACTTACAAGTGGCCGGCAAACCAACACTTACAAGTTGACGGCACAACCAACACTTACAGTGGCGGCACAACCAACACTTACAAGTGGCGGCACAACAACACTTTCAAGTGGCGGCACATCAACACTTACAAGTGGCGGCACAACCAAACACTTACAAGTGGCGGCATAACCAACACTTACAAGTGGCGGCACAACCAACACTACAAGTGGCGGCACAACCAACACTTACAAGTGGCGGCACTGCCAACACTTACAAGTGGCGGCACTGCCAACACATACAAGTGTGGCACAACCAACACTTACCAAGTGGCGGCACATGCCAACATTCCAAGTGGCGGCACTGCCAACACTTACAAGTGGCGGCAACAACAACAGAACAATTTAAAAGCTGTGCGGACAACCAACATTACAAGTGGCGGCACAACCAACTTACAAAGTGGTGGACAAACAAACACTTACATGTGGCGGCACTGACCAACACTTACAAGTGGCTGCATAACCAACACTCTACCACATGTGGCAGGGCGCACACTGCACTTACAAGTGGCGCACAAACCAACACTTACAAGTGGCGGCATAAACCAAACACCTTACCAAAGTGGCGGCACTGCCAACACTTACAAGTGGCGGCAACAAACCAACACTACAAGTGGCAGGCGCCACAGCATTACAAGTGGCGGCACAACAATCACATACAGTGCGGCATAAACCAACCACACGCTACACTCGTGGAGGGCGCAAACACTTACAGTGGCGGCAAACAAACATTACAAGTGCAGGGCGCCAACCAACACAGCACTTACAAGTGGCCGGCACAACAACACTTACAAAGTGGCGGCACAACCAACACTTACAAGGTGGCAGTGGCGCCAAAGCAACACTTACAGTGGCGGCACAACCAAACTTACAAGTGGCGGCACAACCAACACTTACAAGTGGAGGGCGGCAACAACACTTACAAGTGGCGGCCCAACAACACTTACAAGTGTCAGGGCCGCACACAGCACATACAATAAAAAAAGGGGGTGGCGGCACAACCAACACTTTAAAGTGGCGGGCATTACCAACACTTACAAGTGCGCAGGGCGCAAACAACACTTACAAAGTGGCGGCACAACACACTTACAAGTGGTGGGGCACACACAGTGTGCAGGGCACAACACAAACACTTAACAAGTGCGCAGGGCACACACAAACACTTCACAAGTGGCAGGGGCACACACAACACTTACAAGTGGCTGGGCACTCACAACATTACATGTGGCAGGGCACACACAAGTGGCAGGGCACACACAAATGGCAGGGCACACACAAACACTTACAAGTGGCAGGGCACACACAACACTTACAAGTGGCAGGGCACAACAAAACATTACAAGTGCGGGCACACACAAGTGGGCAGGGCACACACAAGTGGCAGGGCAACACAAGTGTTTGTTTTTGCAGGGCACACACAATTGGCAGGGCACACCCACCAACAGGATTATTCATTATCGGTTAATTGTTGTTGACACAAAATCTTGCATTGACTGAGACAAGGATGCTTGCATTTAAAACTGCACAAGAGTCTACGGAAAAATCATGTGAATTAGAACTTGATGGGCATTGAAAATGGTCCACACAGAAATAATAGATAATTCAGATACGGGGTGGAATAGCGCTGCATGAACACAATAACGACAATTACTGGAGAATACAAATGCTGAAAAGAACCACAAGGGAAATAAATCGAATGAATTATTTCACACGGAGTGATTGCTGGGGAAAGAAAAAATATTGCACAAAAATAATAAGGAAATAAACTTGTTACACTACAAAATTAATAAACAATCAAAGAAACACTGAGGTATACACTGGAAAACTCAAGCTAAGAGTACACAATAAATGCACTGTAAATGTCTCACACACGCAAAATGTCTTTAAATGCCAATGAAAACTATTTCTAAACAGAAAATTATCACGAAGTCTGGAAGCAGTGGTGGAGGAGATGTGCGAGGAATGACGGCTGTCTGCGGAACACTATACCACACACTGAAGAAATCGGAAGAAATGCGCATAATTTGAGACCCACACACTTTGTGATTTTAACGGCGACGCTCAGGTGGGAACACAGGTGCGATAAAGGTGAAGAATAGCTCTTGGCCCAGAGCGTGAGCGGTAGAGGAAAGAACACCAAGGTAGATGAGGTGGGGAGTAGAGTTGTGGGTGGGTGGCGGCCGGTGGCGAGAGTAGCAACCGGTTCCACTGCAACTCATACTCAGGTAGCATAAATTAAGCCACAATATGCCACAGGGATGGTGAAGACCACTCTTACCAGCATCCAATGGTGGCACAAAGCGATATTGGAGACAAACTTCAAGAGGAACTCGCGTGGCTTGCTTCTCTATCTCTGCTGGTTGGCTTACTGGCTTACCCTCGTGAATGGCTGACTGGAAAGACGTGTAAACGATGCACACAGCATAAAGGAGCAGGTGGATGACAGGAGACAGGGCTGGAGATAGACTGTGGCAGGCTGACTGGCAAGCCCTCCCACTGGCTGGCTTACTGGCTGGCTTAATTGCAAAATCGCGGTCACACCCATCAGAGGACTGAAGCAATTAAGCACACGACAAAGCCAGGAAGCTTGAGAAGCGGCTGCACACTGGCTTGCACGACTGGGCGATCGCGGTTGTCGCCGGGTGAGTGTTGAAGCGGCTAGCTGGAGCGTGGCATACGTCACCTCTGACCTGCGGGCACCCACCAGTCTTCCTAAAGTCGGAAAATACCGTTAAAATCACGCCCACTACGATGCCACCAAATTTTGTCCTGTGGAATTCGGTAACGTGGTCGCTGGGTTAAGGAATACTACATAGGCAATAATGGAGTATAATTAAAACGGTATTATCGGGAAGCGCCCAGCCTGACCATGCCTCTCTGCCTCCCAATCTGAGCGTCGACTGACATCACGAATGATGCCTTGGGGTGAGCGGCGTACAAAAACAAGCTAGGGTCAGCTGTAATACTGTGAATAACAAGTTGATTCACACAGACGGTGGTAGTGAGTCATACTACTGACTCACTGGTAACTGGGTTCACTGGTACTACTGAGAACCAGAACAGATATATACCTGTGTTCCAGAAAGTTTGTTACCTGTTGCTTAGGAAACATATTGTTACCTGTTGTTAAGGAGAACAGTATTGTTAACCTGTAGCACCAGGATATCAGTTTTCTCACCTGTTTTACCAGGAGCACAGTATTACCTTTTGTTCCAGAACAGTATTGTTACCTTTGTACCAGAACTGTATTGTTACCTGCTGTACCAGAAGCACAGGCATTATCTTCTTGTTCAGGAGAAGAGTATTGTTACCTGTTGCTACAAGGAGACCAGCACTGCTACCTGCTGTTAAGGACAACAGTATTGCTACCTGTTGCTTAAGGATACACAGTTTGTCTACCTATTGTTCAGAAGTAACAGTATTGTTTCATGTTGTTCCAGGAACCAGCATTTTTCCTTTTGTTCCTTGAGCACGTATTGAGTTTAATGTTCCTGGGGAAAACAGTATTGTTACCTGTTGTTCCAGGAGACAGTTTTCCATTACCTGTTCGTTCCAGGAGCAAACAGTATGTTACTGTTTACAGGAGAAAAGTATTGTGCTACCTGTTATTCCAGAACAGTATTGTTGCCTTTTGTTCCAGAAGGAATGTATTGGTACCTGTTGTTCCAGAAACCTCGCTCATCGTTTTACCTGCTGTTCAGGCAGAATCGTATCGTTACCTGCTGTTCCAGGAGGACAGTATCGTTACTGCTGTTCCAGGAGACCAGCTATTGTTGCCCTTTTGTTCCAGGAGAACAGTGCTTTTACCTTTTACACAGGAGAACAGCGTATTGTTGCCCTTTTGTTTCCAGAACATTGCTGATTCCTGTTGTACCAGAACAGTATTACTTCTGTTCCAGAATAACAGTTACTGTTACTGTGGTACCATGACGAAGAGGAATGTCCACTGCGTCACCGTGAAAACGTAATAAAAGACTGTGTTGATGCCCCCCCCCCCCACTCCCTATCTCTTATCTCTGCAGGTTACTTTGGTAATATGGTTTAATGAACGCCGTTGTAAATTACCGCCCTCCAAAATCCTGGCTTCTTGGTTGTGTGGCTGTGTGTGTGTGTGTGTGTGCCTTTTTGTTGTTGTGGCTGTGTGTGTGTGTGTGTGTCTCGTGTTCACCTAGTTGTTTTAACTCACTCCCCCCACCCAGTTGAGGTTGCGGGAGGTCGAGTCCGAGTCCTGGCACGCCTTCACTTGACTCGCTTTCTGGGTCACTCTCCTGAGCCGTGGCTTTTTACTCCATACCACTCTAGCTTAACAGTTATGTATGGGAATCCTGCTCCACTACATCGCTTCCCAAACTATTCCACTTACTGATACTCTGAGGCTGAAAGAAATACTTCCTAGGATGACCCAAGTCGGGCCCCCCCCCTGCCTGGTCACAGGTGCCCCCTCTGACACCACGCCACGTACATGACTCGCTGCTGTCTTCCTGACAAGTATTCCCTGATCCATTGTTAGTGCCTCCCTGTTATCCCTGCTTGGTCCTCCAGTTTTTTGCACCAATCTCTTGTGTGGAACTGTGTCACAACGCCTTCTATCATACCAAGAAATGCAATCAACCCCACCCCTCTCACACATGTCATACAGCTGTCACCATGTCATAGAAACTCAGTAGGTTTGTGACACAGGATGCGCATTCATTACTGCAACCTTAATTAAAATGTTTACAACTTTAATGCGGCCAGGATCATATTCTATACAGCTATAAACACCTGTGATAGTGGAGACGAACCTGTTATAGCCAATCCAACTTTCCCTATCATCATCTTCGTTCTTTCTATCTATCGTATTTTAGACTAATTGCCTTTGAGTAAACTAGTTTAGAAATGAGATTTTTTTATATATATATATATATATTATATATATTCTATATATATATATATATTTATATATATATATATATATTTTTTATGTCGTGCACGAATATGTAAAACTGGTTAATTAGCAAGAACTCATTTTAAATTAAGTCATTTCTGAAATTTTTCTCTTATACGTTTAAAGATATATTTTTTTATTAAGGTTAATGTAAAAATTTTTAATTTTGCACCCAAAAGAATCTTAGAAAACTTAACTAACCTTATTATAACAAGAAAAAATTATTTTAGCCTAACCCACTAAATATTATGTTAAATATGTTACATTATTTTAGTAACTAATTCAATCAAATATATGTTTTTAGTTAAGTTCGGAATTATTTTGGCCGAAATTATTGCATACACAAATTTCGCTTGTCTATATGGCAAGATGAGGCGTTGCTATTTAAGCCAAGATCGCAAGTTCTGCCTATTTCGGCACGACATTATATATATATGTATATATATTATACTTTATATATATATATATTTATATATATATTTTATATATATATATTATTTATTCAAATGGTTTAATTCGTATTAAAGAGTGAGAGTACAAGTACTAGTAATACAGTCGTGACAGAATTAGTATTACTGCTACTACTATACTTAATGCTACAGCTGCAGAGTAAATATTAGTATTTTCTTCACCAAACAGTATAGGGGTAGGTACAATTATATACAGCTATTTACAATATATATAGCTATGTACTAGGTGAGTGCAGATCGAAACCAGGTGAGAATTGTAGCAATCATACCTGACGGTTTGGATTTACAAGTGTACCACATCGCTTCACAACTCTGGCAGGCTTCCTCGTTATTGGTTGATTGATCCAAGGTACTGGCATAACGATGAGGCCCAAAATAGTTACACCCTTAGCACCTGGTTCGCTGGTTGGGAGGGCACGCCTATACGGGTGTACGACGTACGTCAAATAAAATTTAACGTACACTTGGGATGCTTCATGACGCATCCTCCAGTAACAGGTGAAATAAAAACGAAAACTGTAATAAAAAAGGAGAAAATTTAAGAAAAATCTGTAACATATAAGTATGGCCACTTGTAACAATAATATGGCCACCTGTAACATATCAGTATAACCCCCTGTATAACAGTAAGGCCACGTGTAATAGATCAATAAAGTTACTTGTATTATCTCGATATAACAATCTATAACACCTCAAGAACCACTGTAACATTGTAAATATTTGAATATCACCCAATGTAGCATTGAGAACACCTTAATATGGCTACCTGTAGCACTTTTAACACCCCAATATGACCAACTTCAAACGGTTACCTGTTGCATTTATTGTTACCTGTTGTACCATGAGAACAGTATTGTTACCTGTTGTACCATGAGAACAGTATTGTTACCTGTTGTACCATGAGAACAGTATTGTTACCCGTTGTTCCAGGAGAACAGTATTGTTACCTGTTGTACCAGGAGAACAGTATTGTTACCTGTTGTATCATGAGAACAGTATTTACTTGTACCAGTAGTACAGTATTAACTGTTGTACCAGGAGAACAGTATCTGTTGTCCCAGGAGAACAGTATCTGTTGTACCAGGAGAACAGTATCTGCTGCACCAGGGTAACAGTACTGTTACCTGTTGTACCAGAACAGTATTGTTACCTGTTGTACCAGGAGAACAGTATTGTTACCTGTTGTACCATGAGAACAGCATTGTTACCTGTTGTACCATGAGAACAGTATTGTTACTTGTTACAGTACAGTATTGTACCGTTGTTCCAGGTGAACAGTAATAGTTACCTGTTGTACCACGAGAACAGTATTGTTACTTGTACCAGTATTGTTACCCGTTGTTCCAGAACAGTATTGTTAACTGTTGTCCCAGGAGAACAGAATTATCTCTTGCACCAGGGTAATAGTACTGTTAATTGTACCAGGAGAACAGTATTGTTACCTGTTGTGCCAGGAGAACAGTATTGTTACCTGTTGTGCCAGGAGAACAGTATTGTTACCTGTTGTGCCAGGAGAACAAGTATTAGTTACCTGTTGTGCCTGGAGAATCTGTTGATTACCTGTATTGTGCCAGGAGAACAGTATTGTTACTTGTACCAGAAGTACAGTATTGTTAACTGCTCTCCCAGGAGAACAGTAGTCTTATCTGTTGCATTAGGATAACAGTACTGTTACCTGTTGCTCCAGGAGAATAGTATTGTTACCTCTTAAGGAGAACAGTATTGTTACTGTTCGTCAGTGGGGTCCAGTTGCGTTCAGTAAACGTAGATTGGGTAAGGATACTCACATATGGCATTAATGGGGTACAATTAAAATGGAATATAATGGAAGCGCACTGCTTGACCTGCCTCTCTGCTCCCTATCTTTACGACTGACTCACGAATGATGCCTAGGGATGAGCGGCGTTCAAAAACATGCTAGGGTCAGCTGCAACAAACTGACAAAACGTTAACATGTGAAGGTACTCGAGAAACAAATTTTTTATATGCCGAATTAGTGTGCACAACGAGGATAGCATCACCATTTGGATACACAAGGAACAACGACAACACTCAAATGAGTACACTAGCCACAGAAACGTCTTTATGCAACGGCTTGCGACATCAGCAAGAGATGGCATAAAACTCGTTGCAGGTAAGTTCTTTCAAAGCGTCACTGGGACGGAAAAGAATACTTGATACACGTCGCCATCGCAGGGATAGTAGTCTCAGCCACACAGGGTTGGCTGAGGTCCTATGAAAAACCAAGCAACTGTACAACTATCCTGCGTGCACGTATTGTGGCTGGATTCCAGACTGGAGTGACAGTCTAAACTAGTGCCTGACCTCTCGGCTCGTAATAAGTATTCACGGATCTATTGGGATTAATCTGAATTTCACATTCCGCAGCACTTTAACAAATCTCAGATACAAGCTGTGAGAACAAACACATTGTCTAGCTAGGTACTGTCTTTCAGTCAGTAAGGGAATATTGGTACTGTGGACTGATTCCATTTACTTTGACTGGCATGATACATAAGTTGAGAATTTAAAAGTGACTGGGACATCTTCTCAGGAAACTTATCAAGGACATAAAGGCAAGTAAAATAAAGAGAATATATGACACAGTAAGCTTAAATGGGGAAAAATGCTTAACTATTCTGCATAAGTAAAGAAAATTTGACAAGTCACACTGTAAGCAAGGAAAACTCCCATGAAATCAAAAAAATTACTCAACAGGATAAGCCAAAACTTTGAAAATCAAGAGAAATTGTACTTTACTCAAATCAATTTTACTCAAAATTTACTTTTCAAATTTGAATTAATGGCACAGTGAGTTGTCTTTACTCTCAATTCAATAAAGAATTTCAACAAAAAAAAATGATAAATCAAGCAAAAATGATAAAATGGAATCAATAAATCTTGTGCAAAATTGAAACAACTGGGGAAAGCAATTCTATCTAAAAAAATATAAGATGACACACAAGATTAAATATTGCACGAAATGTGAAACTGAAATAACAGAATATGCAATGTAAATAAACCTGTGGCAATATTGCAAATAACATTTTTTAATCAAAAGTTCTGCACAATACTTAAAAATTTCTGAAAGAAAAATTTATGGCAGCACCAATGTTTACACATGAATTATTGAATATGAGTCATTATTGCAATAAAAAAAAATACACACAAGAAAATGCTGTTTACAAGACGCAAACAATAAATATGGGATCAAGGAATGAACTGTTGAACATAACTCTTAATTGCAGCTTAACGCAACACTTACTGAAAACCAAAAGAATGTTTACTAAAAAAAAAAAAAAGTTAAAAATGCCACTAAGAGTGAATTTGTTTCAATGAAATTATTAAAAATAATAAAGGCAAAAGTGCAAAACTGAGAAAGGTAAACACTCACAGTGATGCAGGGAACAAAAACATCATATATGCACAATACTATGAGATTTTCTTGCAATGAGGCTTGAGGTATCGAAAAATAGAAAAATAGTCTCTTGCTTCAAACAAATAATGGCACCTATTGTCTGTGGAGATAAGACAATTTAGACACTGGCTAAGAAGAGAGTTAACACAAGGAATGTTCAAACAGAGAAAAGAAAGAATAGCAAATGAATGAAAACAGAAACAGCAAGAATACACTAATGGCTGGGAGAAAAAAAAATAACCAAGACAACACGAGTTGTGATGCAGAATACATGTTATAATTATTCACTGCATAAAATTACTAGGACAAGGAACACAATGCTGTGAACAAAGATAAACTGTGAAGTGTAAACACCTAGGGGGAGGTTATACTGCTTATATATGGAACACAACAAGGGAAAACATTTAAATTACTTACTTAACGTATATATTAGAAAAAATGAACACAACACAACAGACATAAAATAAAGCACGAAAATTAACATGAAGAAAAAAAAAATATTGCAGAGGATAGAATGAACTTGATCAAGAGTCACTGAAAGAAATGTCACTCGGGAATCACTGCAAAATTTGTCTAACATCGCAAATGTCTCAATATAAATAATGTTGTCACTGTGACGACGTTGGTGGAGAATGAGTAGTGTGTGGGTGAGGGAAGGTTGGTTTGCAATCTTGTGGGTGGCGGCGGTCACTATGAATTTGCGCTTTTAAATCGACGATGGACTTACACAGGGAGGCTTTTACCATGGCGCACAGGGTCGATAGGATTACTCTCGTCTCTGGACCAACTTGTAGTCCCGTATAATATGGTGCTAGAACCCTATTATAAGGGTACAAAAATAAAACAGTGGTGGGTGGTGCGAGTGCTTGAGGCAGCCGTTTGGTGATAGGCCAATGGAATGAACGGCAAAAGCCCACTTGGGGACACCCATTATAGGCATGAAATATTCTAAGCCGGCTGGGCTTACAAACAAAATACCACAAAACCACAACACGGATGATAAAACCACACACAACTGCATAAAAACTGTTGCACAAGCAATGGAGAGACCTGTACCCACGTGGCTTGCTGTGTACTGGTTAAGTCACCTGTGTTAGTTGCTGGCTGGGCTTGCTTAACCATTCTACAGATTGGCTTGAGAACTTGTACGATGAGCACAGCAGGGGTGGAATGCTGATGGCACGTGCATGGATGGAATGGTGTAGAGATGGGCTGGACTCCCCACCCCCCCACAGACTGGCTTGGTGACTTGGCTTACTTGAACACCCGGTTCAACCCTCGGAAATAATGCAAATATGCAACTAATTACAAAGAGCTGACCAGTAGCAGAAGCAAACCAGGTAATGGATTGCTTGACTGGGAGTAGCTGGGCTGGGACTTGAGGTCACCCGCTCGGGAGGCCTCAAATGTCACAATTTGGCGGACAGACTCAGTAGGAAAATTTATCTCCAGAAATCGCTGAAAATCATCAGGAATTAACAGGCCCTCCGCTGGTCACCATTTGTCGTCGTGGGGGGGGGTTCGTAGGAGATATGAAGGGTTGGAAGATAAAACGAACTTTTTGGATGGTTACAATATAATTGCAGTGTGTGTAGGGAAGGAGGCACAACTGCCCTGTTGCAGTTGTAGACCTATGCGTGGCCTGAGGATGACTGTAGGCGGTCCACGCACTCATGCCGCATCACATGACGTCATACAAATAGTCTCTAGGCCTAGCAAAAGGATTGTGTATGTATAACAGATGGATGGTACTTTGATACTCAGTAAGCTATACATATTACAGGGGATTCAGAAGAACTATATGACACGTGCGCATTATGAAACAGATGCTTGCACTATTAGAGGCAATCGTTGCATTGGAAGTTATGTGCAAACAAAACGGAGGGTTGTCAATCAGAAAAGGTTTATTCCACTTCATCCACAAATCATTTACGTGAGAGACGTGTGAAGGCACATCATCAGCGGGGAATGTCATTCTCGAGACTGCTTAAGGCTCAAAGGGAATTGTGAACGGGGATGGGTTACTCATTATCCACCTCACTGGCACCATGGCAAACGGTTTGACTGGGGCGCTCGAATTTCCCGAAATTGAAGAATGAGCTGTCCTTAGTTAGTCTGAGGCCCACGACTCTGTTTCTCCTGGTTCTGCGGTTGGAACGGCCATGGAAAGGTCTCGATGTACTGAAGGTTGTAGAGAGCATTTGCACTCAGATGTTTCATGTCATGTATTCTATGATAAGTACAGTACGACAGATCTGATGGGTACTTCATCAGTCGAGCCTCTTAGGTAGACTATCGGGCAATTGCAATATGCGCACGGAAAACACCGGTTGAAAGTCCGCTTCCACTCGCCCGTTATTGAACGTACTATGGAATACTACGAGGTTGATAATGCCATGTACATGGTCCTTGGGATCGCTCGATGGTTGACCACACGATTTGTCGCTGTGGCACAAACAGAGAGTAGTGCAGAGTCATAGGTGTGAAATTATTTTTTTATTACACGGGCTCAAAGTACCCCCCCATGGGGCGCACAAGGGAAACGTACATGATTTAGACCTACTATGTACACAAACCACAAAAGGATGTAAAAACAAAATCAAAAAAAATTTGTTGGGCTTCCATCGTCACGTTGGAGTATTAGCCTCATTAAGCACACCGGGAGCAGCGGCATTTGTTCTTTGATTGCTCCAAAAGCTGCTATTTTAGCAAACGATGCTGTGATCGTTTATCCTCGTCAGGACAAAAGCTGAGGATGGACAGATTGATATATGCATGATAAAAGTGTATCTAATCTAACAGCAAATGCACTCATGATTCATTAGTCATGGGTGTAGCATTCCCGAGCGTTACCGAAGAACGACATATGGATCAGCTGTTTTTTTACTGAACAAGGAAAGAACGAATTATTCTCCTCCTATTGTGCGATACTTGTAGATTCCTGAAGTCTCGCATTGCAAGATCACAACGTGAACAGCAGCAGGGGACCGAACGAAGAGCTTCTTCGCAAGTCTGATAAGACTTTCCTTTGAAGGAGGACTGTCAACTAGAGCATTAACACGTGAACGAATGGCAGTAAACATGATTCATGACTTTGTACATGGCCATTGAATAAAGGTAACGCATCAAGGATATCACGAGTAAAACTAAAGTGTCTCGTGTCTGGGTCGGTTGTCAGTCAGTAAGGAACAATGAGGACTGATGACAGATGGCAGCAGTAGCCTGAGAGGTCAGAGTGTCGACATTCACTAAAGTATCACTTGAAGGGATGTCAGACATAATGGCAAGCAGTTGCACAAAAACACTCTATAAGGCAAAATAATGAATGATAAAAAGACACAAAATGCTAAAATTGAAATAAAAGAGATGTAATAATTCTGCAGATGCATAATAAAAAAGTCTAAGATACACTGCCAAGAGGAAGATCATCTCACGGTAAGGGATGGCTGGCCAGATAAAGAAACAATGTAAGGGACTGATGGCCAAGATAAAAGAAAGAATGTAAGGACTGTGGCAAGATAAAGATTAGTTGTGGACACAATGTAAGGGACTGTGCCAAGATAAAAGAAACAATGTAATGGGACTGCTGGCCAAGATAAAGAAACAATGTAAGAGACTGCTAGCCAGATAAAGAAAACCATGTTAGAGACTGCTGGCCAAGATATATGAAAACAATGTAGGGACTGCTGGCCAAGATAAAGAAACAATGTAAGAGGGAATGCTGGCCAGATAACTCGAACACCTGTAAGGGACTGCTGGCCAAGATAAAGAAACAAGTTAAGGGGATGCTTGGCCAAGATAAAGAAACAATGTAAGGGACTGCTGGCAAGATAAAGAAAACAATTTAAGGGATGCTGTCCAAGATAAAGAAACAATGTATGGGGACTGCTGGCAAGATAAAGAAGCAAGCTAATGGTGCTGTCCGATAAGAAAAACAATGTAAGGGACTGCTGGACAAGATTAAGAAATAATGTCAAGGAGATGCTGGCCAAGATAAAGAAAAACAATGTAAGGGATGCTGGCCCAGATAAGAAACAATGTAAGGGACTGCTGGCAAGATAAGAAAACAATGTAAGAGGACCGTGGGCCAAGATAAAGAAATAATGTAAGGGAATGCTGGCCAAGCTTAAGAAACAATGTAAGGGAAGTGGCCAAGATAAAGAAACAAAGTCAGGGACTTCTGGCCACGATAAGAAAACAAGTAGGTGATGCTGGCCCAAGGAATAAGAAATAATGTAAGGGACTGTGGCCAAGATAAGAACACATTGTAACATTGATGTGGCCAAGATAAAGGAAAACAATGTAAGGGATGCTGGCCAAGATTAAGCAAACATGTTAAGGGACTGCTGGCCAAGATAAAGAAACAATGGTAAGGGACTGTGGCCAAGATAACGAAACAATGTAAGGGGCCCGGACTGCTGGCCCAAGATAAAGAAGCAATTTCAGGGACTGCTGGCAAGGTAAAGAAACAATGTACAGGGACTCTGGACAGATAAGATAATAATGTTAAGGGACTGCTGGCCCAAGATCAAGACAACAATGTACGGGACTGCTGGCCAAGATAAGAAAACAATGTAAGGGAATGCATGGCCAAGATATAGAAAACATGTAGAGGACTGCTGGTCAAGATAAAGAATAATGTAAGGGGACTGTTGGCAAGATAAAGAACAATGTAAGGGACTGTGGGCCAAGATAAAGAAAACATGTAAGGGATGCTGGCCAAGATAAAGGAAACATGTAAGGGATGCTGGCCAAGATAAAGAAATATGATAAGGGACTGCTCGCCAGATACCAGAAACCATGTAAGTGGACTGAGCCAAGATAAAGCAACAAGTAAGGGACTGCTGGCCAAGATAAAGAAAACAATGTAAGGGACTGCTGGCCAAGATAAGAAACCATGTTAATGGACTGCTGGCCAGATAAAGAACAATGTAAGAGACTGCTTTCCCAATCATCCAAAGTCAAAACAATGTAGGGACTGCTGGCCAGATAAGAAACGATGTAAGGGACTGCTGGCCAGACTAAGAAAACAATGTAAGAGAACTGCTGGCCAAGATAAAGAACAATGTAAGAGACTGTGGCCAAGATAACAGAAAACAATGTAAGGACTGTGGCCAAGATAAAGTACGCAATGTAAGGGACTGCTGGCCAAGATAAAGAAACAATGTAAGGGACTGCTGGACAAGATAAAGAAATATGTAAGGGATTCTGGCAAGATAAAGAAACAACTGTAATGGGACTGCTGGCCAAGATAAAGAAAACAATGAAGAGACTGCTGGGCAAGATAAGAAACAATGTATCTCTGCTCGAGATGCTGGCCAAGATAAAGAAATATATGTAAGGGACTGCTGGCAATTTAACAGAAAACAAAGTAGGGACTGCTGGCCTAGAGAAAGAAAACAATGTAAGGGGGAACTGCTGGCCAAGATATAGAAACAATGTAAGGGTGACTGTGGCCATCTCTGATAAAGAAATAATGTATCAGGGTCTATGGCCAAGATAAAGAAACAATGTAAGGGGACTGCTGGCCAAGATAAAGAAACAATGTTAATGGACTGCTGGACAAGATAAAGAAACAATGTATGGGGATGTGGAAAGATAAAGAACAATGTAAGGGACTGCTGGCCAAGATAAAGAAGCAATGTAATGAGATGCTGGCCCAGATAAAGAAACAATGTAAGGACTGCTGGCCAGATAAAGAAGCAAATGTAAGAGACTGCTTGGACAAGATAAAGAAACAATGTAAGAGATGCTGGCCAAAGATTAAAAGAAACAATGTAAGAGACTGTGTCCCCCTCAACACGAAACAATGTAAGAGAATGCTGGCCAAGTAAAGAAACAATTAAGAGTACTGCTGGCCAAGCTAAAGAAAATATTGAAATTTACAAGGAAAGTGAAAAATATTACTGGTGGGCTGAAATGAAATGTAACACGTGCTGTATTACTCTTATTTCATAAGAATTCACTAATAAAATCTGTAATCAATGTAAAAAAGAAAAAAAATGCTAAAATGATAAATTATAGATGCAAAGAGAGCTCGAACTGGGAAATTTGAATATTTTCTAAGAGTACATAACAAAATTAAAAATTATATTGAAAAGAAACATCAAGAAAATAATAAATGAAAATCAGGTCGACTCAAATAATCTCTCGAATGAGAATAATAATGGATAAAAATATCAATAAAGAAATAATTCACTGCAGAACAAGTGCAATAAATCAAGGACGCAGAAATAATTAATATGGCAATAAAGTTACATGGAAACATTCAGGTTAAATAATTACAATTAAAATTTGAAAGATTGACCCATTTACTCTTATTGTAATTAAGCAAAAAAATTTACTTAAAGTAAGAGACACATACGTTAAAAAGAAGTTTTATAAATTACACACTAAGAGTGAATTGTCTCAAAGAAATAGAAAAATATGAATAAAAATGACAAGATAAAGATCTGGAAGTGACCACACTTACAAGTGGCGGCACAACCTACACATTTACAAGTGGCAGGGCGCCCAACAGGCCTTACAAGTGGCGGCAAACCAACAGTTCATATTACAAGTGGCAGAAAAACAAAAAAAAAACTACCCCAAAAAACCACCACACAACCCCACAAACCGCCAAAGAAGGCGCGCACAGCACTTACAAGGTGGCGGCACAACAACACTTACAATGGCGGCACAACTAACACTTACAAGTGGCGCCAACCAACACACTACAAGTGGCACGGGAACACAACCATCACTTTAAAGTGGCGGCACAAACCTAACATTAAAGTGCGGGCACAACCACACTTACAAATGGCGGATAACCAACACTTACAAGTTGGGGGCGGAACAAACCAACACTTGTACAAGTGCGGAGCAACCAACATCTTACAAGTGGCGGCACAACCAACATTACAAGGTGGCGGCACAACCAACACTTACAAGTGGACGGAACAACCAACACTTACAAGTGGCGGCATAACCAACACTTACAAGTGGCCTGCATAACAACACTGACAAGTGCGCGCCGTGCACAACCAACACTTAAAGTGGGCGGCACAACCAACACTTAAAGTGGCTGCACAACCAACACTTACAAGTGGAGGCACAAACAACACTTACAAGTGGCGGCACAACCAACACTAAAAGTGGCGGCACAACCACACTTACAGTGGCGGGCACAACCAACACTTACAAGTGCGCACAAAACAACACTTACAAGTGGGCGGACACAAACCACCACACTTACAGTGGCGGCACAACCAACACTTACAAGTGGGCGGCACAACCAACACATACAAGTGGCGGCATAACCAACACTTACAAGTGGGCGGCACAACCAACACTTACAAGTGGCGGGCACAACACACTTACAGTGGCGGCACAACCAACACTTACAAAG
>NW_026465479.1:70000-107344 GCF_026875155.1 Cherax quadricarinatus
ATGCTGAAGCAAGAGTATGGAGACACATTGTCAAGGTGAGGAGCAGATAATCTTGACAAGACAGGCGGAGCCAACTAGAACAAAGAATATAATCTCTGAGAGGTAGTGTAGCAAACCTGTTGAGTAGGTCCCTCTCAAATTCAACCCTTCTCACTCGTAACTACTGGTCAGGCAAAAAAGTTATCGACGATAACTAAGAGACTGACCGTCTCAAAACTAAGACTTCAAGGGTGATGGATTGATTAAATCGGTTTTGCAACTCTACTGTTTCTGCTGCCTCTTCTGTAGGCGAAACGGTATTCTTGTCGATATTCTATACCGTTATTGTATTCACGCTCCCTCTCGTATATATGCTGACTCCCTTTCCTTCGTGTTTCTCTCTCACTAATTCCTGCTCCAATTCGTACTGAAATGTTGTAGATTTGCTTCCGTTGCGCGGGTTATGTATGTATAAATGCAGGCAAATTCACACACACTTGTAGACAAACACATACATGTATACATATGTACGTACATACAAACCTACATGCAAACAAATACGTACATATAAATATACTTATGTACCTACGTACATAATATGCATACATATGCACAGTAGTACACACCCACATAAATACATATAAACATGCATGCATGACATTGTGTTTGTATTGTCAGGAAGCTATGCTAAGTGTTGCGACGCTGAGGAGTGGACAGTCATGAACACTATCTTCAGCATGCACAACAGTCTTCTAACACAGGCTACTATGATCACCTCGTCTCCAGTGTCCTGTCTTGTTTGTCAGGAGGATTCTGCGGCAATTAAACAAGTTGAAGGGTAAACTCCGTAACATACATTACAACCTAGCAAATCCTACTCCAAATATCCCTTAATATAGGCGTCTAACTGGATAAAAAAAACTTGTAAAATAACTTGCACTACTCTCTGAATCAAATCAAACTTGATTGACTTTCATCGACCTGTCCCCCCGAGAGATTACTGTCCCCCATCCCCAATCAAACAATTTATTTTACATACGAGGCCTGGTCACAGACCGGGCCGCGGGGGCGTTGACCCCCGAAACTCTCTCCAGGTAAACTCTCTCCAGGTAAACTTACCCAAATAAAATTTCCCATAACTAGATATCTATATTATCCATAGGGGTTATACACAGTTTGGGGAATGTTAAGCAATCAGGTTTGATCCAAGGAAGAGGAGTGTACTTGTAACTGCTTGTATCAGGATACCTTCACTAGTACAAAGGCACCCCTTGAAGGGAATCCAAATTTAACACGAAGGTAGTTAGGATCATTAAGACAACACTATTCCCCTACATTTCCACGTCCCTCATAACACACTAGGCTAACAACCAACACTAAGTTATCTAACCAGTTGGAGGCCTGCCGTATACCAGTTTCCTAACACTACTATGCTAGCCTGAATTCACAAGCTTCCTAACCTGCCACTTATGACTGGCATCCTAGCACAACCTGAGGACCACTACATTCAAGCCGCCACACACACACTACCTCTATTTTTTCTGGATTTCTAACCCAGTAGAGATAATAATCCTATTCCCACTAATACCAATCCGAATAACCTCCCTAACTATACTCATCAGCATTGTGGAGAAATTTTCTCCAGGAGGGGGGTATCAGCCCCCTTCAGCCCCTTTCAGCCCTGAGGGGCCCAGCCCTCTCAGAAGGAGCAAATATCTTGTTTACTGCTACAGCGAATAATTGATCCCAGATGTAGTACCAGTATACGATGTGGTCAAGCGACCGCCGCTCCGTGCGGTCCATTGTTGCAGAGTGTATTTTAATAAGAGACAGTACATCTCTTACCTTAGCAGGACAATTAAGGAAAATCCTGCTACCACTTTATTACCATAGTAAAGATAGTGGACATTGTTGTCTATGCTTAAGACAGCAAGATTTAAACATTCTGCTTTGCCTCATGGAGGAAGTGGCAAGGAAGCAAAAGTACTAGGTCAGCTTTTCCTTTGTGCTGGGAGCAGTGACGGCGTGGGGTGCTGTGGCATCTTCAGATTACTTTTGACTTTATTGAGAGTGACACTGACGCTATATGCATTCATAATGCATATAGCAGATTCTCCAGTTCTATTCTTAATCTAAATATATAAAACTGCTTACAATACACTTATGGAAACCAATAATGGAGAAGCAGTTCGAGACGATCTTTTGGTTTCTCATGGATGAGTATCAAGTCAGACCAAGAGTCGAAAAGTATAACAGACCACAAGACAGGTCACAAAAACCATGGAGGGGGGGGCGGTGAAAGTACGAAGAACGTCAGGAGACCAAATTTCAAAAAAAAAAACAGAAGTGGTATACATAGACAGTAGCAGTAAAAGCAGTAGTAATAATAACAGTAGTATAGGTAGCAATGGTAAGATTTGCGGTAATACCAATTGTGGTAGTAATAATGTTAATAGTGGTAGTATTAGTAATAATATTAGTACTAGCAGTCAGTCTAGCAATAACTCTTGGTAGTAGTGGAGGTAGTAGTAACAGTAATAGTAGTAATAGTAACAATATTCGTAGCTGAACTAGTGTCGGTACAAAAAACAGTGGGGAAATTTCTACAAGTTAACCTTCAATAACAAAGTTCAACAGGAGATTACAATAGACATGAAAAGAAACTCCAATATTCCTGTTGGCCAATGTTAGGTAAGAAATTAGTAGTAAATAAAAAGTCTGGCTAAGAGACATGACCATCTTTTATCAAGGTTGGAGGATAGAGCTCGAAATTAACTCTCCAATTTAGTCTCCAAGACTGCTGTCACCTCTGTAGTTGACAGATAAAACCTACTCCCCATGCGAAGCATTTCATGAATAATGATGCCTGCCACACTCTCTCTTACCAACCTGGTATTGTACACCATTTATAATGTGAGAACATACTAAGAGAGAAATCTGGTCCAGGAAAAAAGATATCAAAAGTAAGGCCAGGTACAGTCGAAAGTGGTCTAAAACAACCCAGGTTATACTGAAACATCTGAAGCTTCCTCCAAGTGTCAGTTTTGTGAACTTAGTAAACAAAGCAACATTAGACTTGCCAAACACAAAATACGTAGAACACCCACCACAACCACTACCCAAAACCCACCATCCCCACAGAAACCAAGTGCAGTAACAGATTCCACACAGCTTCTGAAGGTAGTTGGTGGGTTCCAAGGCCCACAGTTCTACGTACTCTATGCCTTCGGCGATCACTCTCCCCTGCTATATGCATTCATAATGCATATAGCAGATTCTCCAGTTCTTTACCTTACCTATCCTATTTAACACGACCTAATTCTATATGTTATTTTGATAGCAGAAACTAAATAATTGTAAACTCACAAAGTGTTATATATATATACACCACAACTATGCAGCATGGGGTGGCAGGAGGTGGAGCAACACATCTCTTCCGTACGACCATTGAAAGTTAACTGACCTTTAGTGACCTTGAGGTTGGTCACTGTCCTGACCTTCACAATAACACCATCACTGATAACCTGGCTAACTCTGACTACCACCACTAGATGGCACTACTACACCCTCACTATCAGTACTATTCATGGTGGAGCGCTCAACCCGTGGGGGTCATGGACCACCTGGGAGGATAAGTTAACTCCCAGGTGGCATAGATCACATTCCTTGGATCAAGAGACCCTTACCACCACCTTCAAGGAACCTCCCTCAAGGCCTCCACTCTCACCACCAGAGGCGCTCAGCTCCACTACTATTGTACCACTGTTACTCGACATAAGAGTATACCTGGAGAGGGTTTCAGGGAGTCAACGCTCCCTAGGCTCGGTCTGTGACCAGGCCTCACGGTGGATCAGGGCCTGATCTACCAGGCTGTTACTGTTGGCCGTAAGCAGAGGGAGATTATTGTACCACTAGTACTCTACATGAGGGAGATTATTGTACCAGTAGTAATCTACATGATCGGAGATTATTGTACCACCAAATTATTGTCGGAGAGATTATTGTACCACTAGTACTCTACATGAGGGGAGATTATTGTACCACTAGTACTGTACATGAGGGGAGATTATTGTACCACTAGTACTCTACATGAGGGGAGATTATTGTACCATTTGTACTCTACGTGAGGGGAGATTATTTTACCAAAGTTGTGCTCTCTCCCCCTAGTACTATGATTGCTTTGGTTCTCAGCCTTGACAAAACTGGCAGCAAGATATTCTGGACACTGTTTGTGAACAGTTTTATAAACTTGATGTAACTTCCGTTTTGTGCAAGAATGGTATATAATACCGACATGATGAAACTAAGACACATGTGCAACATCTGGGTATCTTTATTGTAGACGTTTTCGCCATCCAGTGGTGCTCTTCGCACCTACTCCAAGGTTGAGGGACTGATTACCTCATCTTCTGTACATAGTTCTACTGTCTTCAAGTTATGTCCTGGAATTTGTATTGATAAAGCCACTGGATGGCGAAACGTCTACAATAAAGATATCCAGATGTTGCACATATATCTTAGTTTCAACTTACGTTTTACTCTGTCTCCAACATTCAATATATCCAGTTGTCGTATTTCATCCTGGACTAAATGTTCTCCTGGAACCAGGTCCAGCATGATTCTTACCACTTTGTTCTGGTGATTTGTAGTAAATTTTTCAGTTGTTTTTTTTTTTGGCAAGGCAGAGTATCATGAAGAGGAATCGTGGTCCATATGACTCTAGGAGCCAGGGTTTGATTTAGACCTTGGGAGGCCCGGGGTACTTTAGGTTCAGAGGGGCCCTCAACTTGGAAATTAAATTGAATTACAAATAAGAAATGAACTAAAAATGAATGATAAACAGCAGTTTTCGAAAAAGAAAAGACGTTTGATTTATTTTTCTTAATTTTATTGACTTTAAGAATAACTGACTATAATTTTCAGTTTGTTAGGTAAGACACATATGCAACAGTTAGGTATCTTTATTTCGAAACGTTTCGCCTACACAGTAGGCTTCTTCAGTCGAGTACAGAAAAGTTGATAGAAGCAGAAGAGACTTGAAGACGATGTAATCAGTCCATCACCCTTAAAATTTTGAGGTGGTCAGTCCCTCAGTCTGGAGAAGAGCATTGTTCCGTTGTCTGAAACTGTTGCATATGTGTCTTACCTAACAATCTGTCGGTATTTTATACCATTTTAATGTTCAATTTTCAGTTTGTAATATATTCCATCTACACTATATAATAATTACTTATGTGTATTTATTTATATCTTTGGTGTTACACTTTCGGTATCTATGTGGTGGAAGTTGACCAAAAAGACACATGGTTTTCACTGACAGGACACCACATGGCTGGGTCTGAATCACATGGTGGCGCTTCACTGTCCACGTCTACACAAGTATCTATAATGTGGTTGTGGTGATTCATCGCCTTTACTATCTTGATCTGGTATGTTCTTTTTACTGTCTACAGATGTACATGGGAATGTTGATGGGTTCTCAGAAGACACATCATCTGGTAGTGGTACTGGTTCTTCATTATTAGCTTCTATGTTTTTCACTACGGAAACAGAGAAAAGTTCTGTAAGACGTTTTGTCTTTGCCAAGACAGCAGCATTTCTTTCACGTGATTCTTTAGGCAATTTTTCTTTTCGGGACTGAATTTTCCGTGGCATACTGGGCCTTCTGAAAAAAAAAATTCAGATTTCTTGACATTTAATGACAATGTACTTAATGGCACACGCACGCAGAGTATGTATGTATGTATAATATATATATATATATATATATATAAAATATATATATATATATATATATATATATATATATATATATATATATATATATATATATATAATATATATATATATATATATATACTGGATTAAGAAATACACACGTTGGATGTCTTGGGGGTGTATAATTAATAAGGAGAGTACAGGTTTGCTTTATCTAGTCTGTTATATGCCTAGCGGGAAATTTAGATGGAAACCTGCAGCTGGCGGTTCACATGTGAGGAGTCTCGTGACTTCACGGCTAGAAAGGACCTTTACTATAAAGTAGCTGGGGTTATCTAAGTGTACTACAAAAGTACACAGTAACACTATTGAGAGAACTACTACTGCATACAGGTATCGTAAGGTTACAGGTGGTCTAGGTGGTGTGCTGTAATACAGACTTCAACCTGAGTGATAAAATATTAGTAATAAAGATGTATTTATAGGAGTTCATTTAGTTATGGGTGCGCATGTGCGATCATCCTAGGACAGCCCCCAAAATGAAGCAGAGTGACTTGATAAATTAGACACATTGTGCAACTCTTGGTATCTTTATTGTGGAAACGTTTCGCCACACAGTGGCTTCATCAGTCCATGCATAGGAGAAACTTGAAGAACAGGAGGAGAATGAGGTAATCAGTCCCTCAACCTTGAGTCGATGTGTTCAGTCCATCAATCTTGAGTTGAGGGACTGATTACCTCATTCTCCTCCTGTTCTTTAAGTTTCTCCTATATATGGACTGATGAAGCCACTGTGTGGCGAAACGTTTCCTCAATAAAGATACCCAAGAGTTGCACATGTGTCTAATTTATCAACATGTCGGTTCTCTGAACCATTCATCTACAGAGTGACTTATTGAGATCCTAACCCTTTTAGGTACAGTGGTACAAGGTACACATAGTTGATTACAATATTCTGAATGCAACTAGTTTAGTGGTTTACTGAATTAGGTAGTAATTAGGTAGTTATTATAAGAAAGAAAAGCCAGAACAGGAGAATTCACACAAGCATATTAATTGACACAGAGTATTTCCTGAACATTTTAGAAAGTTCTGGGACAATCGGGTATTACCTATTGACAAAATGAGGGATTTATTCCATCTGTTCCATTAGTTAGATGATTGTACACAATAGCTACATTCTGTATGTGGATGATCCACTATTATCATGTAACTTCTTACGTCACATCACCTGTTCCCAGCAGTTAGAAGCTTAGAGCTGGTTGGCATTTGGATGGGCCTCCCTCCTTCCCTCATTCACAGAGATATGCCTGGTGCCACCCCATGCTATCATACTCTGAAAAAAAAAACTTCCCCTTATCTTCTCCTGTTGCCGCCCTTGCAACAACATTGCACAGCTCCTGATGACGCACTGAGAAGTGTGAAAGTACTTGAGCTTAAGATTTCCCCCCCCCATGGCCTGTCTTGCATTTATATATTATATATTATAAACATTTTTTCTTTTCAAAAAAAATATAGGAAAGTACCACCTCTATAGCTGGACTGGGGACCCTCAGCCTCAGAGAAGACAATAAACGTACCTCAGGGAAAACTCAAGGTTCTCCCTGAAGTTGTTTGAATATTTTCTTCTCCTACCATCCCATATATTTTATATTCTATGTGAACATTTATTAATAAACAGAATACATTTACAGAAAAACATAAACATGAATACAGTGGTACAATGTATTAAAGATCATGAATTTCCTCCAGCTCCTATGAAGCCGGACGTGAGCCAAGTATGCAGCAAGCATTTCCCCTCTGGATGGCCTCGCTAAGGCGCTGGAACATGAAAGTGGCTGCCCTTGGGTCCCTAGTGGTGTCGAAAAGTCTGGAACCCAGTTCTTTAAGGAAACGTGTGGCATTTTTTCCCCATAATCCCAAGGTCTCTGATCCCACTGGGACAAATTGATACTGTTGACTTATGTCCCTGTACTTGCTGATCTTGTACTCCTCCCTGTGGTCAGCAGCTTCTCCCTGTCGCCCAACACTGTGATGGATATAGGTGTCAGCCAGTGGGGAAACACACAGTATAGTCCCATGCTAAGACCTTGCCATTCTTCCAAGGATAGATGGTGATTCTGTCGGGGCAGTTTGCTGGGTTGTGGGTATATTGTTGGCTGCTAGTGATCAGGGCTCCCTCTCGGCTGGGCATCCAGCTGTAGCAAGGGTTCTCTTTATGATGTCATTGACCTCATTGCGTCTTGCATGCCAGCCCTTGGTTTTGGAACAGTTAAGACCATGTAGCCTGTATTGGTCTGCTTGCGCTTCGCCGCAAATACACGTATATTCTGTGTGAATTGGGGCAGCAAGGCGCAGAGCCACTGCAATACGGGGGGTCTTAGGGTCGAGTGGTTTTTTCCCCCTTGCCGATATGGGAACTGTTTGGAGGAAGTCCCCGGAGTGATGTGCGCTCACAGCCTGGCGACGGGCAATCTCCCTATCTGATGTTACAGCCTTGAGCATGTTAGCAAGCGCCTTTTGAGCAATCAGGCCATCCAAGCTTGACTGTTTGTGAGCCAGTGCTGCACTAGGGTTTATATATAATATATATATAATATATATATATATATATATATATATATTATATATATATATAAAATATATATATTATATATATATATAATATATATATAATCTGGAATGGGCTCCACCTCTGGTGAAAACTGTGGGACCCATAGCCTCGGAGAAGTACTTATAAAGGATTCAAAGAAGAATATTTGGATTTCTTCCTAAAGCCATTTGAATATTCCACTTCCCCTACCACCCCATCTTTTCATTCTTTTTATCAATAGGTATATTTTATTATATAATGTGGTACAATAGATTTAAGGAATACATTGTTGATATAAAGATGGCATATACAGTACATGAGGTGTGAGAGATACATGTCTAGTACATACTGTTACGTGTTTGTCACTCATTATAATGCGAGAATCTCATCCAGCTCCTCAGAGCTGGGGCATGTACCCAAGATACAGCAGGCATTACCCCTCTGAACAGCAGCGTTGAGTCGCTGGAACAGAAAATTAGCTGCCTTAGTATTCCTAGTTACCCTGATGAGTCTTTTGCCCAGCTCCTTAAGGAACTTAGATGCACTCTTTCCCCATGAGCCAAGGGTCTCCGAGCCAATGGGAACAAACATATAATGATGGGCAAGTTCTCCATATTTTCTAGACTTTCTGGACTCACTGAAGCTGGCGGCTGCCCCTCCTTCCTCCGTGGTGTATTGGAGATAGGTATCAACCAAGGTATATGCACATGTGTAGTCCCATATCACCTGCTTTCCGTCTGTTCAGGCTTGAAGGGTGATACCATCTGGATGCTTTTGGCTTCCATCAGATCTGCATAGCTGGGGTGGCTCTCTTATTGCTGGGCATGCGGCTGTTGTGAGGCTCCGGAACCAGAAGGTTCATATAAGTTAAACACGGCAGAAGTTGCTTGTGTTAATATATTATAAAATACATAACTAATCCTAGTGATCTTCGTTCTGGTAGATGACTTTCCTCCACCACTGCTCTCTATAGACATTTAAATGTCCTCCATAAAAGCCTTATGCAGCAGCACAATGTAGTCGACACTGTTACATATAAATATAACATACAGGAATATTTGTAATTGTTCTACAGGTTATGCAGAAATATTCCTTGATAAAGTAATTCATTCTTCAAACGGTTACCTTTTATTTACTTTCTTTCATTTTAAATGAGTTTACGACAATCTGCCCCATGTGCTTTAAATATTAACAGTTCTCTTAAAGTAGATTACGTTTACATAAAGGATAATCAAACAGTTCTATCATTGAACTGAAGCCAGAATACCTTTCATCCCCCTCCCAAATGCGCTGTATAATTCTACGGCTTTAGCGCTCCCCATGTTTATAATAATTATAATGAGATCATATTTACTGTGCTAAACTGTATTATGTTCCAGAGAGGCCGGTGTCACACGATAGTTCGACACAGTAAAATAAACGAACTGCCAGATATGTTAGTTCATATTGTTGCAAACACAACACCACAGTTGGCATATTTATACTCAGGCTGACATGCATACAATGCAGACATTACTTAACTACACTATTTTTTTGTATTTACACACACACATGTACAAGTACACTTACACACACACAGACGCACACACACCTATCTACTCACGCAGACACACATTCACCCGCTCTCTCTCTCTCTCTCTCTCTCTCTCTCTCTCTCTCTCTCTCTCTCTCTCTCTCCGTCACACACACACACAGGGATGTTATGAAGTATTTCTTCAGTCATAGAGTCGTCAGGAAGTGGAATAGCCTAGCAAGTGATGTAGTGGAGGCAGGAACCATACATAGCTTTAAGACAATGTATGACAAAGCTCAGGGAGCAGAGAAAGAGAGGACCTAGTAGCGATGAGTGAAGAGGAGGGGACAGGAGCTGAGTCTCGACCCCTGCAATCACAATTAGGTGAGTACACACACACACACTGAAAATTGAAAGCTCACATAAGTCACAGGGATTTTAGGAAATATTTCTTCAGCCATAGAGCTCTCACGAGTGATATAGTGGAAGCAGGATCTATACATATTTTTAAGAAGAGATACGACAAAGCTCATGGAGTAGGAAGAGAGTGGGCCTACTAGCGACCAGCGAAGAGGCTGGGCCAGGAGCTGTGACTTGACCACCACAACCACAAATAAGTGAGCACAAATGGTTGAGCACACACACACACACACACACACACACACACACACACACACACACACACACACACACACACACACACACACACACACACACACACACACACACACACACACATCTTATTACGGAATAAATCACTATGAAACGTGTGACTGCAAAAAATATATACCACTCTGAAAGAAATTAACAAAACTTGAGCGTTTTCAGGTGCCTACACACACAAATAATGAGAGGAAAAGGAGTAGGTAACAGTCTCTGGCAAGATGAGAGCGGGGAGGTGGTGATAGGGGAATAATAACACAGGAGGCGAGTGTCTTCAGGTGTTGACTCAGTCAAGGCTTAATATGTTCATTTAGACGTGCTTTGAGGTTTCTTGCTGTTTCACCAACGTATATTTTGTCACAGCCCCCACAAAGGATAGTATAAACCCCTTCGTTGATTGGTTCAAGGTTCTTCAATTTCGTCCTAGTCAGATCTATTATGGGTGTACTGGTTGCGATGGTGACTCTAGTGTTAACTTGCGCGAGTATTTAGGGACGTTCAGTGCAAGATGGCTGTAGGGCAGGATTATAACTTTGTTAGGAGAGGTGTTAGTGCGCGGATCAACCTTTAAGAAGGCCCTGAAACTGTCACTAGAGGATCAGCAATGGGATTAGGCAACCTTCCCTGTGCGACTGGGAGGTATAGGGGTGCGCAAAGCAACGCATGTTGTTTTATCTGCTTTTCTGTCTTCATGTTTGGGTTTCCCTGAATTTCAAGAAAATTGTCCCCCAAACTTGAGAGACGGGTTTGGCTCAAGCCCCCGGTTTACTGAAGCAGCGATGCAGTGGGACACCCTTGCAGACTCCTCTAGTAGACCAGCTCCTCCCAAAGAGCACAAGTAGTCCCACGGGGCAAACCCATAAGAAAAAATGCCAACACGTCTTACCCAAAGCTTCAGGAAAGGACAAAGCTCGTCCCTGGAGTGAAGGCACCACACCAGGGGAATTTTTCCCTTTTAGCTGTTCCCCCAATTTCCCCCCCGGGGGCTCGACTCGACCCACCCCCATTCGTTGGGGCGCTTTTTTCGCTTAGCCGCCCCCACCTCCCGAAATTGGGGTATTGCGGCAGGGCGACAACTGATCAATTCGGATTCATGGTCTGTGTGTCACACAGCAGAAGGGAAGTATGCCAGACATGAGGAGGTTAATGACATCATAATAGAAGCCTTGCCACAGCCCTTGCCCTTCAATGGGAACCCCAATGCGGACGCCCCACGGGAAACAAAAGCGCCTTGATGGGAGCCACTATGCTACCCTGAAAGGGGGGAAAGCAATTGTCTGGGACACACCTGTGCCGCCCCGTTGGGAGCACCTACTTTCCAACTCCGGCTAAGAAGGTGGAGTACCACAACAGGGAAAACCCCCAAAAATCCCCAATTGAGGACCTTCTCCCTTCTTTAAACTTCCTCCCAAAAGGGTAGGAGACTCTTGGAGCAGGGGGAAAATGGCTCTAAAAATTTCCCCAGACACTGAGGGGGAAAAACACAAGAAACCAGGGGGCCCCAGGGCGACCAGCTTTCCCCCCTTTCAGAGCTCAGTTGCGACCCAAAAGGAAAGCCTGCAGCATTTTGGGCACCGGCCCCCCGGCCCGGGGGGCGGGGGAAGTTTCGAATGTGTTAGTTGTTATTAGTTGTTTTTACTTTCTATTGTATTTTGAGAAAAGTTTTGTCAATGTATTTTTTCTTTAAAAAAAATATTTAACATATAAAGGGGTTGGGAGGAGAAAATTTTCAAAACAACTTCAGGAAAAAGCCTTGATTTTCCCTGAAACGAGTTAATCTTTTCTCTGAGGATGAGGGTCCCTAGGACAGTTATAGAGGTGGTACCTCCCTATAATATATATATATATATATATATATATAAATATATATATATATATATTATAATATATATAAATATATAATATATATATAATTATATATATATATATATAAAATAAAATATATAAATTAAATATAAATATTTTATATAATATAAAATATATAATAATATATATAATATATATATATATATTAAAATATATATAAAATATATATAAATATATAATATATAAAATTTATATATATATATATATATATAAAATGTGACTACTCACATTATCAAGGAATAATAAAGTAATGCATCAAAGGAAGGGGATATAAAGGGTCTAGCCCACACCTCACTATCACATCCCACAACAAAGCAACACCTGACGCGCGGATTCGTAAGAAAGGAACACTGCAGCAGGCCTGATGGCCCAACTAGACAGGTCCTTCACACAACCCATCAACAAACTATTCTACCCAAGAATTAAGAATTTAAAATTTATTATTTGCCAATTATTATTAAATCTTCACAAATTCTATTAATTATAAATGGATCTAATTTATTTAAACAAATGAAATATTCATATTATTGGGCAAAAACTGCTTTTTATGAAACAAGATTCAATTATATTTTTTGTCGACCCTGGACTTGCTTGATACAACTTTCTCAACTTTTGAAAATCAATTGGATGGTTAAAATCTCTCACATGAATAAATAGAGCATTGGAATCTTGTCCAGTTTTAATGCTATTTTATGTGTTTTAATCTTAGTTCGAGATTTTTACCGTTTGACCGTAATTAAACTTTTCGCAAATTTTACAAGGAATCTTATGACACATCCGTCAGCATTTTGGGGGGAATTCTTTATCAAAAGTTTTTTTTTCTGTATCAAGATTTTTGAATACAACTTTAATATTTAAAAGTCTTAAGAAGAGAAGGCATACAACCAAGTTTTCATGGTAAGGGAGAACCAACATATTGTTAGTTAAATGAGGTTTGGTTTGTCCAAAAAGGGAGCAACCAAACTTTATTCCAAACTAAAAAATATGTTGGTTCTCCCTTACCTTGAAAAACTTGGTTTGATATGCCTTCTCTTCTAAGACTTTTAATATCAAAGTGTATCAAAAATCTGATACAGTAAAAAAAACTTTTCATAAAGAATTCCCCCCAAAATGCTGATGGATGTGTCTATAAGATTCGTTGTAAAATTTGCGATAAAGTTTATTACGGTCAAAATCTCGAACTAAGATTAAAACAACATAAATATAGCATTAGAACTGGACAAGATTCCAATGCTCTATTTATTCATGTGAGAGATTTTAACCATCCAATTGATTTTCAAAAAGTTGAGAAAGTTGTATCAAGCAAGTCCATGGTCGACAGGAATATAATTGAATCTTGTTTCATAAAAAGCAGTTATGAAAATACGAATATTTCCTTTGTTTTATATAAATTGGATTCATTTATATTTAATTAAATCTGGGAAGAATTTAATGATATATAAGACAAGTAAAAAATGTTAATGCTTCGGTAGAGTATCGGGTAAGTTTCACACAGTCGGGTGTTGTCACGCAACTGTGAGGTGTAGTCTTGTGGTGACTTGATGGTGAAGTTTAGTCACTCACCTTTCCATGCTTTCCTGTTGATATTTTGTTTTTTTTACAGTTCTTTGATAATGTGAGAAGTCACGAAAGCGCTTGGAATTTTGCTATTTTTTTCAGAGTGGTTGTTTTGCATAATGTGATATCACCTGTTTACCTGTGAACTTATAGTATATATGTATATATATATATATATTATATATATATATATATATATATATATTATATATATATATATATATATATAAATAATATATATATATATATATATATAGTATTATATATATATAAATATCATATATATATAATATATGTATATAATATATATATATATATAAATATTATATATATATATATATATATATAATATATATATATATAATATATATAAGTAGTGAAGTTTTCTTCTGGAGCACCCTTCCGGTTTTGGGCCTTTTCACTGGGGCATCCCTCCGGTTTTAGGCCACCTCTGTGTCATCCCTTCCGGTCTAGGACCACCAGCACTGGAGGGTCACCTTTTACACCTAGGTGTATACTTCCGGTTTTTGACCATGACCCTCGCCCTCGAGACTACCTCACCCTTCGACCCCTCCAATCCATACCCCCACCCCCACGACCCCCCGCCTTGCGACCCCCCCGCGTCGCGGCCGCGCGCCCGCCACCGTAACCGCGCGCCCCGCCCACGACCACCCGCGCGCCCGCGCACCCGCGCGGCCCGCCCCCCGCCGCCCCCGAGCGCCCCGCCCCACCCCGCGCGCCCCGCCCGCGCCCCTCGCGCCTTCTGCTGCGCCTTCTGCAGCGTCGTCCGGATTCGCCCCGCGCTGAATTTTTTTTCCGATTTGTCGATTTTTTTTTGAATTCATTTTCTTGTGCTCTCCAATCCCGGATCACAGTTTTAAGGTTCCCCCTCTCACTTTCACCCCATGCCAAATTTCTCGATATTACAAGTTTTTTGCATTCCCCCTATGGGGTTTTCGAAATTCTCAATTCCTCGGGATCAAGGTTTTTTTTTGGGTTTCACCTCCTTTCACCCCCTCCATACCCAATTTTTTTCACTCGCATATACAAAGACTCTACTTCCTCGGATTCAAGTTTTTGGCCATTCCCCTCTGGGGGTTGTGAATTCTCCCATCTCCTCGGATCCCTCCCACTCTTTCACCCCTCAACCCAAAAATTTCGCGTTGCTACAAAGTTTTATGGATTCTCCCCTAATAGGGTTTTCGGAAGTTCTCCATCTCCTAGATCAGTTCTTTTGGATCCTCCCTATGGGGTTTTCGAAATTCTCCTCTCCTTGGATCAAGGTTTTTGGGTTGTCCCTCCTCTCCACCCCACCCCCAATCCAAAAATTTTCCTCAATATTACCAAGTTTTTGGATTCCCCCCTATGGGGGTTTCGAAATTCCTTGGATCAAGGTTTTTTGGTTTCCTCCCCTCTGGGGGTAAGCATTCAAATGAACTCCTCCTATGGGGCATGCTTACTACAGGTCTAAACATCTTCCCCTTATTATTTTAAATGATACTCAAAAGTTTCACTCTACATTAAGTCAAATGAACCTAAAGTTGCCTCTCATTATAGTTTAAAATGAACTAAAAAAAAGCGTTTACTCGGCGGTCAGTATTCCTCTCATTAAGTTAAATGAACTAAAAAGGACCACGCGCACACAGGTTGAATCAGGTCGCCCCCTATGTCAGTGACGTCACGTGATGACCGCGCACACAGGTTGAATCTTGTCTACCCTTTTACCCACCCTCCGGACCCTCACACTTCCAACCAACACCTCACAATTTTCACTCATAACCCCCAATTTTTCTCGTTTTAACCCTTTTAGTTCATTAAAGTTAATAAGGGGACTCATGCATCAGAAAGTCACCAAATCGCTTACATCCATGTCACAATTTTCTCATATACGAAGTTAAATACGCACTTTTACTTTGACACTCTTCCAAAACCACTCTCATTAAATCATTTGAATATCACAAAAAATACCTTTATACATTTCAAACAACACTGAAATTACTCAAAAAACAGCATTCGAACACCCCAAATCACCTCTGATATCCGTACACCTTCATAAATATCTTGCACAATCATTTGACCACCTTCAATACATCTCAAAAATCATTTGTACACCTCACAAAAAAACACCTTTGAATACTCACTTAAACACACTAGAACACACTCAACACCCTTCAACACCATCAAAAACACCTTTGGAACACGTCATAACACCTTTGAACACAATTCAAAAAACACTCTCATTAATCATTTTCTTGAACCCACTCAATAACCCTTTTGTACACCTTTTCGAAACACCTTCAAAACACCTTGAACACCTTAAAAACACCTTTTGAATAACCTCAAAACACCTTTGAACACCTTCAAAACACCTTTGAACACCTTTGAACATTTCCAAAAACACTATTTGAGTACTCCCAATTACACAACTGATTATTACTTATAACACCGCGGATTCAATCAAAACACCCCTTCAACACCTTCAAACACCTTGAACACCTTCAAAACACTCTTGAACACCTTCAAAAACACCTTTGAACATTTCCAAAACACAATTTCGTTACTCCTTTACACCACTGAATATACTAAACACCGCTGATTCAACTCATACACACCACCAAACTCAACCATGAAACACATTCCAAAAAACACCAATTTGAGAGTACTCACAATGACACACTGAATATACTAAACTCCGCTTGAATTCATCAAATCACCTTAACACCTTCAAAAACCACCTTTGCAAACACCTTCAAAACAACTCATAAACACCTTTGTACTTTTCAATCATCACTGAAATCACTTCCAAAAAAAACACAATTTGAGTACTCCCTAATTACACCACTGATTACTACTAAAACACGCTGAATTCAATCATAACACCTTCAAACCTTCAAACACCCCTTGAACTACCTTCAAAACACTCGTGAATACTTCAAAAACACCTTTGAAACATTTCAATCAACACTGAAACACTACCAAAAAAACTACAATTTGAGTACTCCCAATTTATAACCACTGAATACTACTAAAAAACACCCGCTGAATTCATCAAAAAACACCCTTCAACACCTTCAAAAACCTTAGAAACAACCTTCCAAAACACCTTTTGAAACACCTTCAAAAACACTCTAATAACATTTGAACACACTCAAAACACCTTTGAATAACCTCAAAACACCTTTGAACACCTTCAAAACACCTTTGAACACTTCCAAAAAACACAATTTGAGTACTCCCAATTACACCACTGAATACTACTAAAACACCGCTGGATTTCACTCAAAAACACCTTCAACACCTTCAAAACACCTTTGAACACCTTTGAACACCTTCAAAAAAAAACAACATTTGAACACACTCAAAACACCTTTGAATAACCTCAAAACACCTTTGAACACCTTCAAAACACCCTTGAACACCCTTGATTCACCTTCAATTAAAACAACATTTGAAACATCAAAACACCTTTGAACACTTCAAAAAACACAATTTGAGTACTCCCAATTACACCACTGAATACTACTAAAAACGCCGCTGAATTCAATCAAACACCCTTCAAACACCTTTCAGACACCTGATACCTTCAATACACTCTTGAACACCTTCAAAAACACCTTTGACATTTCCAAACACTTTATGAGTACTCCCAATTACACCACTGATTACTACTAAATCACGACTGAATTCAATCAATACACCCTTCCACACCTTCAAACACCCGTGAACCACACTCAAAAACACCCTTAAACACCTCAAAAAAACATCCTCTTGAAACCCCTTCAAAAAAAAAAACACTTTGAATACTCACATAAACACCCTTGGAAAACACCTTCAAAACACCTTTGAATAACCTCAAAACACCTTTGAACACCTTCAAAACACCCATGAACACCTTGATCACCTCAAAAAAACATTTGAACACACTCAAAACACCTTTGAAACCTTAGACTTTCCAAACAACCACTGAACTTCCAAAAACACCATTTGAGTACTCCCAATACACACTGAATACTAAAACACACTGAATACACTCCAACAACACCACCAAAAATCACATAAACTAAGATCAACACCCACATCCCACAACACCCCCACCCACACTCCCACATTTTTTCTCGTTTTATCTAATTTCTATCAGAAAAGTCACAAACACCCACACCTCCATTTTTTTCTTCGTTTTAAACCCTTTTAGTTCATTATAGTTAATAAGGGGACACACTACATCAGAAAAGTCACAAAAACAAAACCCACTTATAACGTCTTCTCGTATCTATAGTTCGACAACCTAACACTCACACCCCACAACTACACATCCCACATCCCACACACACACACACACATCCCTAACCTAGCCTACTAACCTATCTTATCCTAAACCTAACCTAACATATAACTAAAAAACTAACCTACCTAACCTAACTAACCTAACTTATCCTAACCTAGCTAACTAACCTAACCTAACTTACCTAACTTATCTAACCTAACCTAACCTAGCTAACCTAACCTAACTTAACCTAACCTAACCTAACCTAACCGAACCTACCATAACCTAACCTTACCTAACATAAACTAACCTAGCCTAACTAACCTAACCTACTTAACTAACCCAACTAACCTAAACCTAGCCTAACCTACTTAACCTAACCTACCTAAACCTAACCTAACCTAACCTATCTTACTTACCTAACCTACCTAGCCGTCCTAGCCTAATCCTACCTAAAATATATTGGAACACTTCCAAAATACATTTGAGTACTCCAGAATTACTTTGAAATGACTCCATTTTTTTGGATATTTCCAAATTAGTTTTTGAAAACTTTATCGTAAACATCGAAAATTTATTTCTTGTTGGTAAAACACACTCAATGGTAGAAATATTTACTCGATTCCGAATAGGAAACACTTTCCTAGCTCTGAGAGGACTCATTGTGGGTCACCCCTTCCCCCCCCCCCCCAACACCTCTGGGTTATGCGGTTTCACCACCCAAGGTAGAACATAACCACCTGCGTCAACTTCAGGACGACAGACAGCCATGTAATGCGGGTAACATCCTAGGTAGAAAATCATCTCTTTCCAGACCCAACTGTCTATCCTAACCTAACCTAACCTAACCTAACCTAAATTCTAAACTAACCTAAACCTCACCTAACCGAACTAACCTAACTCATCAAACACCTCTATCCTGCCTAACCTAAAACCTTTCTAACCTAACATGACTCATCAAAAAACACCTCGAATACTACCTAACTTACATAACATAACCTTACCTTACCTACCGAACCTAACCTAACCTAACCTAACCTATCCTAACCTAAACCTAACCTACCTATCCTTACCTAAACCTAACCTAATTATCCTAACTAAACCTAACCTAACTTATCCTAACCTAACCTATCCTAACTAAACCAACCTAAAATCCCCAACGAACCTAACCTAACTTTTATCCTAATCTATTCTAAACCTAAACCTAACTTATCCTAACCTAACCTAACTCCATCCTACTACCCTATCCTTATAATAAACCTAAAACCTTAAACTTATCAATAACATACTCACTTTACTTTGAACCTTCAAAAACACTCTCATACATCATTTTGAGACCCCCTTTTCTCAATTTCTCTCATCCCCCCTCCCCCCCCCTTCCTCACAACCTTTATTCATCTCACTACAGAACAACCCAAGATTTTTCGAACCACTCTAAAAAGCGTTGAGTACTCGCATAAACACTTTTGAAACATTTCCAAATTCCAACACTGAGCACTTCCAAAAAAATATCTTTTGATTACTCCCAAAATAAGATCTGACAGCTCTAATTTATCTTCACTTACACATATTCATTAAATTACATCTCATCCCCCCAAAAATCACTCCCTCATTCTCCAGGACTTTACAACATTAGCACAAAAAAAACTAACTCATTACACTTTGAATGATACATTACATACCTTAACACACTGACGAACTTTGACCCCCCCCCCCCCCCCCCCCCCCCCCACCCCCCCCCCCCTCCCCCCACCCCCCCCCCCCCCCCCCCCCCCCCTCTGAACACCACTGATCTTCTTCAAAAAAGCTCTGCACAATCATTTGAACACCTTCAAAAAAACACCATCAAAAACTACTCCGAATTACTCCCAAAAAACACTACTGATTACTACCAAATCACCACTGAAATAATACAATCACCGTCAAATCACCAGGAAACTAAGTTTAACATCACCATCTAACATCCTTTTTATAGAAATCCCCTCAAATCACTATAACCAAGACTCCCCCCCCCATTTGGCGCATGAAAAAAAAAAAAAGCATGGAACACAAACCTAATACGCAAACACTTAGTACATGATCCCATCAACTGAACATATTTGTTACACACACATAATATAATATAAGACAATCCACCAACTCAATAACCCATGTTCACTTACCTCAAAATCATAATATCAAGAAAACAATATTTTTTAAAAAAACATATCACACACACGCACACACACGAACAAAAAAAATAAAATCATATTTGACAATATCTAAGCCACTCACCTCACGACCACCAACACCACGATATCTCACCTCAAGGACCGACGAGCTCACCTCCAGTGACGTGCACACTCCCTTGTGTTACACTTGGTGGTGGTAACATCACACTAACCCCTTGTTTTCAACCTGTTGTACCCTACATTATCTAAGAACACTAAATCCAAGACGATTACCAGATTTATGTTCCCCAACAACAGATCACAGAAATACACACATTGTTTAAATATTCACACAAAAAATCACGATCACCATCCTAATCATGTTTACCGTCATCTATCAACAATAATCACCAAGATCACAAAAAATCTCTAAGATCTGGCATTCAAAATTACTATGATCACTGAAAACACTTATTTTTTAAACATTCGCACAATAAAATAAGACATACACAAAAATACCACAACACTTCCACCAACATCTATATCATAACATGTGCACTATAAACATAATCATATCCAAAATAAAAAAAAAAATAATACACAGAAACCCCATAGGATTAATACATTTCTATTTGCAAATTTAAGACTGAGACTACACACAAATCTAAGAATGCACCTAAACTAAGACATACAATCACCCCTTATAAAACTTCCTTCCTTATTCCATTCCGTATATCTCCTAGAGACGTTTTAAACCCGACGGATCCACCACGCCGTTGGAGCCAAGAGGAAAACCAATCACCACTCCCAACACCAACTACTACACGCTGGCTCCTCGCGTGGGTAGTGGTGATCCGTACGGGGTTTTTTAAAAAAACGTTCTCTAGGAGATATTACGGATGAATAAGGAAGGAAGTTTTTAGGGTGTTTGTGTATGTCTTAGTTGGAGGTGAATGTCTGTAGATTTGGGTGTATGTCTCGTGCTTGTTAAATTTGCCTATTGAAATGTATAAGCTATGGGTTTTAGTCTGTGTATTATTTTTTTTTTTTTTTTTGGTGGATAGTGATATGTTATCGTGGCTCATGTATGTTATAGATGTTGGGGGTAGTGGTTGTGGTATTTTTGGGTATGTTCTTACATTTTTGTTGCGTGCGAATGTTTAAAAAAAATAAGTGTTTTTCAGTGTGAATCCTTTGTAGTTTTGAGAGGCATGATGATCTCTTAGATTTTTTGGTGATCTTGGTGATTAGTGTTTGATTAGATGCGGTAAACATGCATATGGAAGTGGTGATCGTGATTTTTGTACGATGAATAATTGTTAAAAATGTGGTTGGTTTTTCTGAGTGTTGATCGTTGGTTGTTAAGGGGATCATTTAAAATCTGGATACTCGTCTTGGATATAGTGTTTCGATTAGTAATGTAGGGTACCTAAAGGTTGAAACAAGGGGGGTTAGGTGGGATGTTACCAACCACAAGTAAACACAATGGGAGTGGTGTGACGTCACTGGAGGTGAGCCTCGTTCGGTCCTGTAGAGGTGTGAATTCGTGTGTTGGTGGTAGTGAGGTTGAGGAAGTGCCGCTTAGATATTGTCAAATATGACTTTTTTTTTTTTTTGTTTTTTTGTGTGGTGTGTGTGTGTGTGTGTGAAATGTTTATAAAAATGATTGTTTTCTGGTGATACTGAGGGGATTTGAGGTGTAAGTGAACAATGGGTGATTGTAGTTGTGATTGTCTCTTAATATTATGTGTGTGTACAAGTTATGTTTCAGTTGATGGTGCATCATTTACTAAGTATGTTTGCGTTTTAGGTTTGTGTCATGCTTTTTTTTTTCTTTTCATGCGCCAAATGCGGTGAGGGGAAGCGTTATTGGTTATAGTGATTGAGGGGATTTCTATATAAAAAAGGATGTTTGTTAAGATGGTGGATGTTTTAACTTAGTTTCTGGTGAATTTTGACGGTGATTGGTATTATTCAGTGGTTGATTTGGTAGTATTCAGTAGTGTTTTTTTTGGGGAGTATTCGGAGGAGGTGTTTGATGGTGTTTTTTTCTTGAAGGTGTTTAAATGATGTGCAGAGCAATTTTTGGAAGATGATCTCTGTGGTGGTTCAGAGTTGGTTCAAAGTTAGTCAGTGTCGTTGAGGTAAGGTATTGTCTTCTTGTCATAATGTATGAGTTAGATTTTTTTGTGATAATGTTGTATAAGTCTGGAGAGGGAATGTGGGAAGGAGTTAGTTTGGGGGGAGAAGGATCAATGAGGGGGGTGGTGGGGGAAGTGGGGGGATGAGATGGTAATTTGATTAAAAATGTGTAAGTGTAGATTATTAGAGCTGTCAAATCTTATTGGGAGTAAATCAATATGGATATTTTTGGAAGTGCTTCAGTGTTGTTTGGAATGTTCAAAAGTGTTTTTTTTATGTGAGTACTCAAAATGCTCTTATGGTGTGTTTCGAAGTAATCTTGGGGTTGTTCTGTTGTGAGTTATGATAAAGATTGGTGGATGAGGTGATATTGAGAGAAGAATGAAAAAAGGGTGGGTTCCTCAAATGATTGTTATGAGAGTGTTTTGAGGTGTTCAAATAGTAAAGTGAGTTAGGTTAGGATAGTTTAGGTTAGGTTAATTTTAGGATAGGTTAGGCTTGGTTAAGTTAGGTCTAGGTTTTGGATAAGTTTAGGTTAGGTTAGAATAGTTTTGGATTATGTTAGGTTAGGTTCGTTATTTTAGGTTAGGTTAGGTTAGGTAGGGTAGGTTTAGGATATGTTTGGTTAGGTTAGCTTTAGGTAAGTTAGGTTTGGTTAGGTTAGGATAGGTTAGGTTAGGTTAGGTTTAGGTTAGGATGGTTAGGTTGGTTTTAGGTTAGGTTCGGTAGGTGAGGTAAGGTTTGGTTAGGTTAAAGTTAGGTAGTATTGAGGTGTTGGATGGAGTTAGGTTAGGTTAGGAGGATAGGTTGGGTTAGGCTAGGATAGCGTGTTTGATGGAGGTTAGGTTAGGTTCGGTTTAGGTGATGGTAGGTTGTTAGGTTAAGGTTAGGAATTAGGTTAGTTAGGTATAGGGTTAGGTTGGATAGACAGTTGGTCTGGAAAGACGTTGATGTTTCTACCTTGGATTTTAACAGCATCATCTTTCATGGCGTCTGTCTGTCCTGAGTTGACGCATGGTGTTATGTTCTACCTTGGGTATGTGAAATGTGTGTGACACCGCATTTACCCCCCAGTGCGGGTGTTGGGGGGGGGGGGGATGGGGTGACCCACAATGAGTCTCTCAGAGCGAGGAGCGCGGAAAGTGTTTTCTATTCGGAAATCGAGTAAAGTATTTCTACCTTGAGTTATGTGTTTACCATCAAGAAAAATAATTTAATGTTCGATTTTTTTTTTACGATTCAAGTTTGTTACAAAAAATAATTTGGAAATATCAAAAAAATTGGAAGTCATTCAAAGTATTATGGAGTACTCTAATCTGTATTTTGGAAGTGTTCCCAATTATTTTTTAGGTTAGGTTTGGATAGGTACGGCTAGGTCTAGGTTGGTAAGTTAAGGTACGGTTAGGTTAGGGTAGGTTAGGTTCAGGTTAGTGTTAAGTTAGGGTTAGGCTTGGTTAGGTTAGGTTGGGTTAGTTTAGTTAAGTTAGGTTTGGTTTGGGTTAGGCCTTAGGTTAGTGATGTTTGGTTGAGGTTTAGGTTAGGGTAGGTTCGGTTACGGTTAGGTTAGGTTAGGTTAGGTTAAGTTAGGTTTGGTTAGGCTTAGGTTAGGTTTAGGTTTGGGATAAGTTAGTAAGGTTTATTAGGTTAGGTTAGGTTAGGCTAGGTTAGGGATAAGTTAGGTAGGTTAGTATTAGGTTAGGTTAGGTTAGGTTATGTTAGGTTAGGTTGGATAAGATAGGTTAGGTTTTGCTAGGTTTGGATGTGTGTGGGTGGGTGTGTGGGGATGTGGGAATAGTGGTGTGTTGTGGGGTGGGAGTTTCCTTGTGAGGGTTGTTTTGTCGAACTAGAGATAGAGAAGACGTTATAAGTGGGTTGGGGTGGTTTTTGTGACTTTTTCTGATGTAGTGTGTCCCCTTATTACACTTTAAGAACTAAAATGGGTTTAAAAACGACGAAAAAAAATGGGAGGTGTGGGTGTTGTGACTTTCTGATGTAAATTAGATAAAACGAGAAAGAAAATAATTGTGGGTGTTGTGGGTTGTGGGTGTTGTTGGGATGTGGGTGTTGTTATCTATGGGTATGGTGATTTTGGTGGTGTTTTGTTGAGTGTAATTCAGTCTGGTTGTTTTTTTGTTTTTGTGTTCAGTGGTGTATTTGGGAGAAGAGTACTCATAATGGTGTTTTTGGAAGTGTTTCAGTGTTGTTTGGAAATGTTCAAGGTGTTCAAAGGTGTTTTGACGTGTGTTCAAGTGTTTTTTTTTTTTTTGAAGCGTGATCAAGGGTGTTTTTTTTTTTTCAAGGGTGTTTTGAAGGTGAGTTCAAGTGTTTTGAGGTGTATTCAAAGGTGTTTTGAAGGTGTTCAAGGGTGTGTATGTGAGTATTCAAAGGTGTTTTTTTTTGATGGTGTCAAAGGTGTTTTTGAAGGTGTATGTTGAAGGGTGTTTTGAGTGTGTTCACGGGTTGTTTGAATGGTGTTTTTGAAGGGTGTTTTGATTTGAATTTCAGCCGGTGTTTTTAGTAGTAATCAGTGGTGTATTTGGGAGTACCTCAAATAGTGGTTTGGAAATGTTCAAAGTTTTTTTGAAGGTGTTCAAAGTGTTTTTTGAAGGTGTTGTTCAAGGGTTGGTGAAATGGTGTTGATGGGTTTGTTTGTTTTGAATTGAATTCAGCGGTGTTTTAGTCCTGTTTTGAGTAGTATTCTGTGGTTGTAATTGGGTTGAGAGTACTCCTAGAATTTGGGTTTTTTGGAAGTGTTCAAAGGTTGTTTTGAGTGTGTTCAAATGTTGTTTTTTTGAAGGTGATCAAGGATGTTCTTCAAGGGTGTTTGAAGGTGTTCAAAGGTGTTTTGAGGTTATTCAAAGGTGTTTTGAGTAGTGTTCAAATGTTTGTTTTTTTTTTGAAGGTGTTCAAAGGTGTGTTCCAAAGGTGTTTTTGACTTGAGGTGGTTGTTGAAGGGTGTTTTTGATTGTATCTTCAGCGGTTGTTTAGTAGTATTCAGTGGTGTAATATTGGGAGTAACTCAAATTGTGTTTTTTGGAAGTGTTCAAAGGTTGTTTTGAGGTGTTCAAAAGGTTTTTTTTGTTTTGAGGGTTATATTCAAAGGTTTGTTTTGAGTCGTGTTCAAAATGGTTATGAGAGTGTTTTGAAGGATGTTCAAAGGTGTTTTGAAGGTGTTCAATGGTGTTTTGGTTTTGAAGGTTTTGTGTTGAAGGTGTGTTTTGATGAAGTCAGCGGTGTTTTAAGTTGGTATTCAGTGGTGTATTGGGGAGTACTCAAATTGGTTTTTTTGGAAGTGGAATTTCAGTTGTTGATTGGGAAGTTCAAAGGTGTTTTTGAAGGTATTTCAAGACGTGTTTTTTGAAGGTTGTTCAAGGGTGTTTGAAGGTGCCATGTTTGAAGGGGTTTTGATTGAATTCAGCGGTGTTTTTAGTGTATTCAGTGGTGTAATTGGGAGTACTCAAATTGCGTTTTTTTTGGTAGGTGTTTCGTGTTGATTGGAAATGTTCAAAGGTGATTTTTGAAGGTGTTTTGAAGGAGTTCAAAAGGTGTTTGAAGTGTTGAAGGGTGTTTTGATTGAATTCAGCGGTGTTTTAGTAGTATTCAGTGGTTTGTCCATTGGGAGAGTACTCAAAATTGTGTTTTTTGGAGTGTTTCATGGTGATTTTGCGTGGTGTTTTGATATGATTCGAGACGTGTTTTAGTAGTATTCAGTGGTGTAATTGGAGTACGAAAATTGTGTTTTGGAAAATGTTTTCAAAGGTGTTTTTGAAGGTGTCAGAAGTGTCTTGAAGGTGTTCAAGGGTGTTTGAAGGTGTTGAAGGGTGTTTTGATTGAATTCAGCGGTGTTTTAGTAGTAATCAGTGGTGTAATTGGGAGTACTCAAATTGTGTTTTTGGAAATGTTCAAAGGTGTTCAAAGGTGTTTTTGAAGGTGTTCAAAGGTGTTTTGAGGTTATTCAAAGGTGTTTTGAAGGTGTTCAAGGGTGTTTTGAAGGTGTTCGAAGGTGTTCAAAAGGTGTTTTGAGTGTGTTCAAATGATTATGAGAGTGTTTTGAATGTGTTCAAAGGTGTTTTGAAGGTGTTCAAAGGTGTTTTGAAGGTGTTGAAGGGTGTTTTGAGTGTGTTCAAGGGTGTTTATGTGAGTATTCAAAGGTGTTTTTTGAAGGTGTACAAATGATTATGAGAGTGTTTTGAAGGTGTTCAAATGATGTGCAAGAGTATTTATGAAGGTGTTCTGGGAGTATTCAGAGGTGATTTGGGGGTGTTCGAATGATGTTTTTGGAGTATTTTCAGTGTTGTTTGGAAATGTATAAAGGTTATTTTTTGTGAGTATGTCAAATGATTTATGTGGAGTGTTTTGAAGTTGTTCAAAGTAAAAGTGCGTATTTAACTTCGTAATATGTAAAATTGTGAGTAGTGGATGTAAGCGATGTGGTGACTTTCTGATGCATGTGTCCCCTTATTAACTTTAATGAACTAAAAGGGTTAAAACGAGAAAAAATTGGGGGTTATGAGTGAAAATTGTGGAGGTGTTGGTTGGAGTGTGAGGGTTCGGGAGGGTGGGTGTAAAAGGGTAGACCAGATTCAACCGGTGTGCCGCGGGTCATCACGTTGACGTACACTGAAATGGGCGGGCGGACCTCGATTCAACCTGTGTGCGCGTGGTCCTTTTTAGGTATGTAACTTAATGAGAGGAATACTGACGCAGGAGGTAACGCTTTTTTTTAGTTTATTTTATAACTTAATGAGAGGAAACTTTTGTTCATTTGACTTAATGAGAGGAAACTTTTAGTTCATTTTAAAATAATAAGGGGAAGATGTTTAGACCTGTAGTAAGCAGGCCCCATTGGAGGAGTTTCATTTGAATGCTTACCCCAGAGGGAGGAACCAAAAAACCTTGATCCAAGGGAATTTCGAAATCCCCCATAGGGGGGAATCCAAAAACTTGGTAATATTGAGAAATTTTTGGGATGGGGGGGTGGGGGTGGAAGGAGGGTAATCAAAAACCTTGATCCATGGAGATGAGAATTTCGAGAACCCCTAGGGAGGATCCAGAAACTTGATCTAAGGAGATGGAGAATTTCGAAAACCCTATAAGGGGAGGAATCAAAAACTTCGTATCATCGAGAAAATTTTTGGGTTGGGGGTGAATGTGGGAGGGGAATCCGAGGGATGGAGAATCAAAACCCAGAGGGGGGAATCCCAAAAAAACTTGATCCGAGGAAGTAGAGTCTTTGTATTTTCGAGTGAAAAAAATTGGGATGCGTGGGGTTGATGAAAGGAGGGGTACCTCAAAAATAAAACCTTGATCCGAATGGTAATTGGAGTATTTCGAAAACCCCTTAGGGGCGGAATGCAAAAACTTGTAATATCGAGAATTTTGGGATGGGGGTGAAGTGAGAGGGGGAACCTTAAAAACTTGATCGAGGAGATGGAGAGCACAAGAAAATGAAATATTCAAAAAAAATTCGACAAAAATCGGAAAAAATTCGAGGCGCGGGGGGCGATCCGGACGACGCTGCAGGAAGGCGCAGCAGAAGGCGCGAAGGGGCGCGGGCGGGCGCGCCGGCCGGTGGGGCGGGGCGCTCGGGGGCGGCGGGGCGTGGCGCGGCGCGGCGTGCGCGGGCGCGCGGGGCGGCGGGGCGGGCGCTGCGGGGTGCGCGGAGCGCGCGGCGCGACGGCGGGGTCGCCAAGGCGGGGGGGTCGTGGGGGGTGGGGGTATTGGTTGGGGGTCAAGGTGTGAGGTAGTCTCGAGGGCGAGGGTCATGGTCAAAAACCGGAAGATAGTTAACACCTAGGTGGGAAAAGGTGACCTCCAGCTGTGGCCAGCCGGAGGGATTGCCCCAGAGGTGGCCTAACCGGAAGGGTGCCCAGTGAAGGGCCAACGGTAGGATGCTCCAGAAGGGAAAATTTCACTTACTTTATATATATATATTATATATTTATACTATATATACATATATTTATATATATATATATATATATATATATCTATATATTTATATATATATATTATATATATATATATTATATATATATAATATATATATATATAGTTATATATATATATGATATATAATATAACGTATAGTTCGTTATATATATATATATATATAATATATAGTTAATATATATATAGATTATATATATTTATATATATATATTATATATATATATTGGAAGGGGTCCACCTCTGGTGTAAATTGTGGACATATATATATTTATATATATATATATATATATACATATATATTATTATGACGACGAACAAGTGGTATTGATCATAACAAACATCTGCGACTCGCGAGAATTCGAACCCATGCAGCTTTGGCCCGCCTTCATGGTGACTATATAGATATTAGTGATATATATATCATAATATATATACTCTTATATACTATATATATAATATATAATGGAAGTACTGTCATCATTATCAAGGAAGAATGGTATAGTAAGCCATCAAAGGAGGGCATATAAAGGTCTAGCCCCACACCTCACTATACACATCCACACAAAGCAACACTGACGCGCGATTCGTAAGAAAGGACACTACACGCAGGCCTGATGGCCCAACTAGACAGGTCCTTCACACGAACCCATCAACAAAACTATTTCTACCAAGAATTAAGAATTTAAAATTTATTATTTGTCCAATGTATTATTAAATACTTCACAAATTCTAATTAATTATAAATGGATCTAATTATTTTTACAACAATGAAAATATTCATATTATTTGTCAAAACTGCTTTTATGAAACAAGATTCACTATTATATTTTATGTCGGACATGTATGCTGTGCATACAACTTCTCAACTTTTTGAAAATCATTGGATGGTTAAACGATCTCTCACATGAATAGAAAATTAGAGAATTGGAATCTTGTCTCAGTTTTAATGCGTATATTATGTTGTTTTATCTTAGTCAGTAAGATTTTACCTGTTTGACCGTATTATACTTTTCGCATATTATTACAAGGAATCTCTATGACACATCCGTCAGCATCTTTGGGGGGAGATTCTTTATCAAAAGTTTTTTTTACTGTATCAAGATTTTTGAATACAACTTTAATATGAAAATGTGTGTGTGTGTGTGTCAACAGTTGTTCATGGTACAGGGAGAACCACATATTTTTAGTTAAAATGAGGTTGGTTGTCCTAATAGGGAGCAACCATAACTCTCTATTCAACTAAAATATGTTGGTTATCCCTTACCTTGAAAACTTGGTTGATATGCCCTTCTCTGTCTTAAGACTTTTAATATCAAAGTTGTATTCAGAATCTTGGATACAGTAATAAAACTTATTCATATAGATCTCCCCCCAATCATGCTGATGGATCGTGCTATAAGATTTCGTTGTAAAATTTGCGATAAAGTTAATTACGGTCAAATATACACGAACTAAGATTAAACACAACATAAATATCGATTAGACTGGACAAGATTCCAATCGACTCTATTTATTCATGTGAGAGATTTTAAACATCTCATTGTTTTTCAAAAGTTGAGAATGTTGTATCAGCAAGTCAATGGTCGACAGGAATATAATTGAATCTTGTTTAATAAATAACAAGACAGTTATGAAAAATACGTACTAATTCCTTTGTTTCTATATAAATTGGATTCATTTATATTTATTAAATCTGGGAAGAATTTAATGATTATATAAGACTAAGTAAAAATTGATTAACTGATTCGGTAGCGAGTACTCGGGTAATAACCGGAAGTTTCACCACCAGTCGGTGTTGCACGCAAATGTGAGGTGTAGTCTTGTGGTGATCTGATGGTGAAGTTTTAGTCAACTACACCTTTCCATGCTTACCTGTTGAATATTTGTTTTTTTACATTTCTTGATAATGTGACGAAGTCACGAAAGCGCTTGGAATTTTGCTATTTTTATTCAGAGTGGTTGTTTTGCTAGGTGATATCACTGTTTACAGTGATCTTATCTTAAATATGATAGTATATATATATATACTATTTAATATATTTTCTATATATTAATATAGATATTATATATATATAATATATATATATATATCTATTATATATCCCTATATATATATATATATATATATATAAATTCTATACTGAATATATATATAATGTATTATATATATATATATATATATTATAATATATATATATATATATTATATATATATATAATTTATATATTTTCTACTATATAAGTAGTGAAGTTTTTCTTCTGGAGCTTCCCTTCCGCCCGGGTTTGGGCCTTTTCACTGAGGGGCATCATTCCCGGTTTAGGCTCTCTGGGCATCTCCTTCCCGGTCTTAGCGACCAGCAGCTCGGAGGCGATCACCCTTTTCACTCCTAGGTGTTACTTACGGTTTTTGACCATGACTCGCCCCTCGAGACTAACCTCACCCCTTGACCCCAACCAATACCCCCACCCCCACGACCCCCCGCTTGCCGACCCCCGCCGTCGGCCGCGCGCCCGCGACACCCGCGCGCCCCCCGCCGCCGCCGCGCGCCTCCGAGCACCCCGCGCGCTCCACGCTCCCGCCCGCCCCGAGCGCCCCGCCCCTCCCGCCGCGCCGCCACGCGCCCTTCGCGCCTTCTGCTGCGCCTTCTGCAGCGTCGTCCGGATTCGCCCCGCGCTGAATTTTTTTTCCGATTTGTCGATTTTTTTTTGAATTCATTTTCTTGTGCTCTCCAATCCCGGATCACAGTTTTAAGGTTCCCCCTCTCACTTTCACCCCATGCCAAATTTCTCGATATTACAAGTTTTTTGCATTCCCCCTATGGGGTTTTCGAAATTCTCAATTCCTCGGGATCAAGGTTTTTTTTTGGGTTTCACCTCCTTTCACCCCCTCCATACCCAATTTTTTTCACTCGCATATACAAAGACTCTACTTCCTCGGATTCAAGTTTTTGGCCATTCCCCTCTGGGGGTTGTGAATTCTCCCATCTCCTCGGATCCCTCCCACTCTTTCACCCCTCAACCCAAAAATTTCGCGTTGCTACAAAGTTTTATGGATTCTCCCCTAATAGGGTTTTCGGAAGTTCTCCATCTCCTAGATCAGTTCTTTTGGATCCTCCCTATGGGGTTTTCGAAATTCTCCTCTCCTTGGATCAAGGTTTTTGGGTTGTCCCTCCTCTCCACCCCACCCCCAATCCAAAAATTTTCCTCACTATTACCAAGTTTTTGGATTCCCCTATGGGGGTTTCGAAATTCCTTGGATCAAGGTTTTTTGGTTTCCTCCCTCTGGGGGTAAGCTTTCAAATGAACTTCTCTCCTATAGGGGCTATGCTTTCTAAGGTCTAAACATCTTCCCCTTATTATTTTAAATGATACTCAAAAGTTTCACTCTACATTAAGTCAAATGAACCTAAAGTTGCCTCTCATTATAGTTTAAAATGAACTATAAAAAGCGTTTACTCGGCGGTAGTATTCTTCCTCTCATTAAGTTAAATGAACTAAAACGGACCCGCGCACACAGTGTTGAATCAGGTCGCACCTATGTCTGTGACGCACGTGATGACCGCGCACACCAGGTTGAATCTTGTCTACCCTTTTACCCACCCTCCGGACCCTCACACTTCCAACCAACACCTCACAATTTTACTCATAACCCCCAATTTTGCTCGTTTTAACCCTTTTAGTTCATTAAGTTAATAGGGACTCATGCATCAGAAAGTCACCAAATCGCTTACATCCATGTCACAATTTTCTCATATACGAAGTTAAATACGCACTTTTACTTTGACACTCTTCCAAAACCACTCTCATTAAATCATTTGAATATCACAAAAAATACCTTTATACATTTCAAACAACACTGAAATTACTCAAAAAACAGCATTCGAACACCCCAAATCACCTCTGATATCCGTACACCTTCATAAATATCTTGCACAATCATTTGACCACCTTCAATACATCTCAAAAATCATTTGTACACCTTAAATCAGCAGAGGGGGCCCGGTCACCCCGTTTTTTCCCGCAGGGCAGAGTCACCCCCGTTTTACCAGCAAGGCAGAGCCACCCCGTATAATCAGCAGAGACGAGCAACACCGTTTACTCAGCGGGCAGAGCCCCACCGATAAATTTTAGCAGAGGCAGTTCACCACCCTTTAATCGCAGAGACAAACAACCACCCTTACAATCAGCAGAGACAGAGCCCAAACCCTTATACTCAGAAAAAGGGATTCACCACCGTTATACTCAGCAGAGACAGGCCCCAACCCTTTACTCCCGAGAGGAAGCCACCACCGATTAATCAGCGAGGCAGAGTCACCACCTTATAAAAGCAGGAGAGAGCCCCCACCGTTTTATCACAGAGACGAGGGACCCCGTTAAAACTCCAGAGGCAGAGTCCCATTTTTTTAAATAGCAGAAACAGAGCCCCACCCTTAACTCAGCAAGGCAGTCACCCCCGTTTTATCAGCAGAGGGAGAGGGCACCCCCGATATACTCAGCAGGGAAGTCCCACCCTTTTTTACTCGCAGAGGCAGAGTGTCACGTTTTACTCACAAGAAAAAGAGCCACCCCGTATACTCAGCAAGGCAAAGCACCACCCTTTTAAATCAAACGGGGAGGTAACCACCGTTAACTCAGCAGGGCAGGCCACCACCGTTATACTCGCGGGCAGAGTTTTACCACCCTTATATCAGCAGAAGCACAGCCACAAAACCTTTTAATCAGCAGAGGGAGAGTCCACCACCCTTTTACTCAGCAGAGGCAAGCACCACCGTTTTACAAGCAGAGGAGGGGGCACCCCCGATATACTCAGCAAAGGAAGTCACCCCGGTTATACCCACAGAGGCAGAGTCACCACCGTTATATCAGCAGAGGCAAGTCACCCCGTTAACTCAGAGAGGCGAGTACCACCCTTTTTCGCTAGGGCAGAGGGGCCCCACCGTTATACTCAGAGGGGCGAGGGGCGCCCCCCCCGTTATACTCAGAGGGAAAGGCCCCCACCGTTTTTCCACAGAGGCAGAGCCACCACCATATACTCAGCAGAGACAGAGCCACCACCCCATATATCAGGAAAAGAGCCACACCGATAATCACAGGCGTCCACCACCGTTTACTCAGCAGGGATAGAGCCCCCACCCTATAAATCGCAGAGACGAGCCCCCGATAAAACCAGCGAGAAGAGCCACCACGTTTTACTCAGCAGGTTTGAGCCACCCCGATATACTGCGGACAGAACCACGCCGACATCTCAGCAGGGGGAGCCACCACCGATATTTCAGCAGGGGAAGAGCCACCACCGATATCTCACAGGCAGAGCCCCACCGTTTCCAGAGATATAGAGCCCAACAAAAACTCAGCAAGGCAGAGCCAAAACCGATTAATCAGCAGAACAGGCCTCTTCGTTTACCCAGAATAGGCCACCCCGATACACTCAGCAGAGACAGAGCACCACGATGTATCAAAAAAGACGAGCCCCACCGATAAATCAGCAGAGACAGGGGGCCCCGGCCGATTTCAGCAGAGACAAAGTCGCCCCCTTATACCAAAAGGTCGGCCATCACAGATATATCGAAGGAAGACCACCCCCGATATTCAGCAGAGTCAGAGCCACCACAATATATCAGCAGAGACAGAGCCACCCCCCATTACTTAAAAGTAAACAGCCCCCCCGTATATCGCGAACAGAGCCACCCCCGATATTCAGCAGAGACAGAAACCCCCAACGATATACTCAAGAGACGAGCCACCCCCGTTATACTCAGCGAGTAATACCCCGATTTTTCAACAGGTAGAGCCACCCGATATCTCAGAGGACAGAGCAACCACCCTATATTTAGGAGAACAGAGCCCCGACCGATATACTCAGCAGAGACAGAGCAAAACCACGATTACTCGCAGAACAGAGCCCGCCGATATACTCGCCGAGACAGGGCCACCACCGTATACTCAGCAGAGACAGACCACCACCCTTATACTCAGCAGAGACAGAGCCCCACCGATATATCAACAGAGTCAGAGGCCCAAAAACCCAATCTCCAGAGACAAGACACCACCGATTTACTCAGCAGAGACAGAGCCCCACCCTTATAACCAGCAGAATAGAGCCCCACCGATTTTACTAGCAGAGACCAGGCCCACCGTTATCAAAAAGTCAGGCCACCCGTTATCAACAGAGCGAGACCACATATTATCGGAAGAAGAGCCCCCCCGATTGCTCGAAGAGAGAGAGCCACCATCGTTTTACAGCGAGATAGGCCACACCCATTTTCTCACAGAGACAGACCCCCACCGTATACTCAACGAGGGAGCCCCAGATATCCAGCAGGACAGGCCACCACCGTTATATTTAGCAGAACAGACCCCCACCCTTTTACTCAGCAGAGGGGAGAGTTCCCACCTTTATATTCAGCAGAGGCAGGGCTAACCCCTTTTACTAAACAGGAAAAGCCCCCCCGATACACTCAGCAAAGACAAGCACCCCCGTTATCTACAGAGAAAACCCACCCCCGTTTTAAATCAGCAGGGCGAGTCTTCACCTTTTTTAAATCGCAGAGGAGAGTAACCGGGCTACTCAGCAGAGACGAGCCACCCCCGATATACTCAAAAGGGCGAGCCCACCGATTACTCCCGACACAGAGCCCCCACCCCTATACTCAGCAGGACAGAGCCACCCCCGTTTACTCAGCAGAGATGAGCCACCCCCCGATATACTCAGCAGAGGGCAGAGCCCACCGATATACTCAACGGGCAAGCCATCACCGAATACCAAAGAGACAGAGCACCACCGATATACTCAGCAGAACAGAGCCACCCCTATTGTCAGAAGGAGAGGCCACCCCGTTTATTCAGCAGAGATAGAGCCCCCACAGTATACTCAAAAAGGACGAGCCCCCACGATATACTCAAAAAGAGTCAGGCCACCACCAATATACTCGCAGAGACAGGCCAACACCGATTATCAGCAGAGACAGGGCCCACCGACAACTCAGCGAGACAGAAAACCCCCACTGTTATCAGCAGAGACAGAGCCACCACAGATATATCAAAAGAGAAGAGCAAAAACCGATATACTCACCCAAAGCCACCCCCGATATACCAACGAGTCGAGCACCACAGATATACTCAGCAGGATAAGCTACCACCCATATATCAAAAGAGCAGAGCCCCCCACCGATACAGTCCACAGGGACGAGCCACAACCCATAACTACAGAGACAGAGCCACCACTGATATATCGCAGGACAGACCACCCCGATATACTCCACAGGAGAGAGCCACCAGATATACTCAGCAGAGACAGAGCCCCACCGTTATATTCGCAGAGACAAGCCACCCCCGTTATACTCAGAGAGGCGGTCCACCACCTTTTTATTCAGCAGAGGCGAGCTCCCTATATCCAGCAGAGACAGAGCCCCCACCCATACACTCAGCACGACGAGACCACCCTTATATCAGCGAGACAGACCAACCCCCGTTATACTCGCAGGGCAGAGTCTTCACCCTTTTTACTCAGAGAGACAGAGCCCCACGATTTACTCACAGAGACAGAGCCACCCCCGTATATCCGCAGAACGAGCCCCACCGCTATACCAGCAGAGACGAGCCCACATTATACTCCAAAAGGAAGAGCCCCACGTTATACTCAGCAGAGGCAGAGTACCCCCTTTTTGTTTAGCAGAGGCAGAGCTACCAACCATCACTCACGGAAGAGCCACCACGTACACTCAGCACAGACAAGCACCACCGTTATATCGCAAGACAGGCCCCACGTTTTTTACTCAGCAGAGGCGAGCTTCTCCTTTTTACTCAGCAAGGCAGACTAAACCCCAGATTACTCAGGAGACAGGCACCCCCCAATACCTCAACGGAAGAGCCACAACCGGTTATCAACAGAGCAAGCCAAACCGACTACCCAAACAAAACACCCCATTACCCAACAACCCCCACCAGATATTAACCCAAACCCCCCAAAAACTCAACAAGACAGGGGTCCCACCCTTACTCGCAGAGACAGACCACCCCCGATATATCAGCAAAAAGATCCCCCCCCGAAATACTAAAGAGCAGAGCCCCATCGATATCAGCAAGATAGAGTCACCCCCGACATACTAACAGGGAAAAGAGCCACCCTTTTACTCAAAAGAGTCAAGGCCCCCACCGATATACCAGCACAGACGAGCCCAAAACCCCATTACTCAGCAAGAAAGAAAACCCCCCCGTTATCCGAGCGGAGCCACCACCGTTTCTCAACGAGTGGCCACCCCCATTTTACAGCAGAGAAGGCCACCACGAATATCCACAGAGACAGAGCCACCACCCATATACCGAGAGACAGAGCCACCACCCATATATCAGCGGACAGAGCACCACCTTATACTCAGCGGAGACAGAGCCACCACAGAATACTCACAGAGACAGAGCCCCCACCCCTATACTCAGCAAACAAGTCACCACCGTTTTTCTCAGCAGAGACAGGCCCAAACCCCGTTATTTCGCAGGGACGAGTTACACCGTTTACTCAGCAGAGGCGAGTCCCCCCTTTATATCAGGGAGGCGAGCTAAACCCCCTATGTACTCAGAGACAGAGCCACCACCGATACACTTGCACGACAGAGCCCCCGTTATACTCGCAAGACAGAGCCATCACCCTTATACCGAAGAGGCAGAGTCTTCACTTTTTATCACAGAGGCAAAGCACCACCCATTTACTCAGCAGAGACAGAGCCACCCCCGATATTCTCAAAGAACAGAGCCACCACCGAATACTCAGCAGAGAAAAAGCCATGACCCATTGCTCAGAAGAGCAGAGCCACCACCGTTATACTCAGCAAGATAGGCCCCACCCAATCTCAAAGAGACGAGCACCACTGATATATAAAAGGTCGAGCCCCCCAGATAATCACAGAGTGAGACCCCCAAAAATTTCTCAGCAGAAAGTGCCCACCGTTAT
>NW_026465480.1:0-14355 GCF_026875155.1 Cherax quadricarinatus
CGTACCAAAGAAATTCGTAACATACCTTCTCTTTAATTGAGCTATGGTGTTCTTCACACCTTCGACAGGTATCGGTGACTTGATAGAAGATGAAGTGCCCTTTGGATGTCCACGTCTTCCCATTGTCTAGGAAACGCACACTGGTACACTATGTTCCACAAGATTTGTCTTTATTGTTCACAATCTTATCACAAGAGAAGCTGATCACACTTCTCTTAAGTGTTTATTGTGTTTTGTGAGACACTTTGTTCACACTAACGCACAGATCGTTGTTCTTTGTTGGTTATCCTGGCGTCAGTGTCCTCTCAGTAAGTCAAAGTAATCTGAAGACGCCACAGCGCCCCATCCCGTCACTCCCCTAGCACAAAGAAAAAGCTGACCTAGTACTTTTTGCTTCCTTGCCACTTCCTCGATGAAGCAAAGCAGAGTTTGATTCTTGCTGTCTTAAGCATAGACAACAATGTCCACTATCTTTACTATGGTAATAAAATGGGAGCAGGATTTTCCTTAATTGTCCTGCTAAAGTAAGAGATGTACTGTCTCTTATTAAAATACACTTTGCAACACTGGACTGCAAGGAGCATCGGTCACTTGACCACGCTGCATACTCGTACGGCATCTGTGATCAATTACTCACTGTAGCAGTAAACAAGACGCTTGCCCCTTCTGAGAGAGCTGGGCCCCTCAGGGCTGAAAGGGGCTGAAGGGGCTGAAGGGGGCTGATACCCCCCTCCTGGAGAAAATTTCTCCACAGTTTCTATAGGCTAGGCCTAGTCTGCGAGCAGTACGTTTCAATGTTCGAAGTTTAGAATCATTGTAATAGGTATGATTTTTATAAGACTTATGATTATTATGGAAGTCATTTAGATTTAGAGTAGTAGGAGGTTTCAGAGGCGGCTCTAAGAAGTTCTGAATACTGCTCACAAGGTCATTGTTAAAAGTCTCGACAGAGGTACACTCTTAGGAATTATACCAGTCAGTCACATGTGCAACAAAGTCATCATGTTGATCAGGGGAAACATTAAGACGTTTCCGTTTGAATACCCACCAGGGAGAATAGTATTACCAATATCTAAGGGGTTTAAAGCCTTTGGGAAATAAATCGGGACGCTATATCTGTTACAATGGAAGACTCACAGCTGGCAGAAGTAATGTTGAAGCCCAGGCACAGATCAAGGACGCCTCCATAGATATGTGTGGGTTCAAGGTCACCTACAATTTGCACATTATCATGACTGTTTAAGAGTGACAACAGTTGAATTGCCATTACGATTACCAAACTGAGAGTTTTCCCAAAGCTTTTTGGGCTTGCATTATAATCACCAATAATGAGAGTAGGTTTAGACTGAGCACAAGTTGGGAGCTCCAAGTAATTAAACTTATCAGCAGGGGCGTACAAGTTAAATATGTTGAGAGCAGAGTTCCCAATATAAATCCTAACACCGTGATACTGTAGCCCCTCTGTTTTCTTATGTGCAAGAAGTTGATGGGGAAGTGATTTTTTAATATATAGAACACAAGAATTAGTAGATTTGAGGTTATATGCAACAAACGATGGCAATTTAGGGGGTTGGGATTTTTCAGGGACTCTGCACTCTTGTAGACACACAATATCAATGGATTCAGTGGTTACTTTATGATGCAGGTCAGAAAATTTTTTTCTAAGTGACGCAATATTCCAACTTAAAATGGATAGTTTATACGAGGGATAGTATTCAATTTCTCAGCAAAATGAAAAAACTTACTAAATAACAAACAGACATAATCAATATCAATATCATCAGTATTATCCTTATCCATGAGTCTCCTAAGTACACTTCCATTTGTGAGACCTCTTGGGAGTCTTTGTACACAGAGGTCACTGCGCTCTTTGTCTGTGAATGTATGGCAGGTGACACTATCCCTCGCACTCACCTCTCCGCTTTTATTACACTCATCACTATCATCACATGTATCACTTCCCTCATCATTATGACCAGTGATACATACACCATTATCAACAACCGGGTCATCTCCACACTCAAAAATCTATCAATACATTACACTCATCAGGTTGACTATCATGATGGTCTTCACTGCCCTTATCATCTTCACTGTGATTGTAAACACCACTATCAGATTCATCGTTTTTGTAATTATTAACACCACTGCAATCATCAGTTTGATCATCATCACCACACTCATTTTCATAATGGCTGACAATCTGTGGGTTGATGTACTCATTTACAACCTCTGTAAGTTTTTCCTCGTGGTGCTCAAGTTGTTGTTTCAAACACCATTGTTGCTTCTCCAGTACTGTTATGCGCAGCTGCATGTTGTGTACCACCCCAGCAAGACTAGCGTCATCAGGAAGTATGAAGTCCCGATCAGCTGAGCCAGTTGGCTGACTGACAGCTGACTGGGCCAGACAGATGGTGTCAACACCAGCAGCATTACTAGTGTTGATAGCAGACGTGATCGTGCTCTGTTGATGTACTCCCAGAGTGACTCGCTCAACCATATTGTCTGAGTTCAGGCATGGGTCAGTATTCAGACTGATGAAACCAAAGTGATGGGGAGCCCATCACTTTGGTTTCATCAGTAAAATATTTGGGAATCCCCTTTGACCCAAGCATGTCAGGAGAATTGATAGGGAACAGTGTAGTAAAGAAAGCGAATGCCAGACTGAAGTTCCTGTATAGACAAGCACAGTGTCTACCTACTGAGGCTCGCAGGACTCTATGTCTAGCCCTTATACAATGCCATATGGATTACGCTTGCTCTTCTTGGTACTCTGCCTTGACAAAAAAACTGAAAGATAGACTGCAAATCACCCAGAACAAAATCGTAAGATTCATCCTGGGGCTGGGACCAAGAGAACATGTAGGCCAGGATGAATTACAGCAGTTGGATATGCTGAATGTGAAGACAGAGTAAAACAACTGAAGCTAAATCATGTTTATAAAATTGCTCACAAGCAATGTCCAGAATATCTTGCCGTCAATTTTGTCAAGGCTGGGAACCAAAGCAATCATAGAACTAGGGGGAGAGAGCACAACTTTGTAGTACCCATAGTCAGTGGCCAGGCTTCAAACACCTTTTATTGTACAGCAATAAAGGAATGGAACAGACTACCCGCACATGTCAAAGCCAGTCATAGCGCGAACCAGTTCAAGAAGAGTGCCAAAAGGTGTCTGATGACTGTAGCTACAGAAGGGAGGGGAATGATTTTCTATTTTTTTAGCTAACATAACGTGTAAATTTTACCTTATTCCTTGTAATGACACTCGTATTGTAGATAGTCTTAATGACCTTGGTGTCGCAGATAGTCTTTTTAGTATGATAATAAGATGTTATCTTCATTGTAGAACAATAAGAAAATATTATAACCTTTATACTATAATAATAAGGTAAAAGGACCCCAATGGAAATAAGTCACTCTGTCTGACTTTTTTGGGTTATCCTAGGTTCTCTACACATATGCTGCTATATATGATAATTCTATGTAACTGTATTTGTGTATACCTGAATAAACTTACTTACTTACTTACTTACTTATGAAGTATCTGGTAGGCCTATTGCCTCATCATGGGGGTGATGGGTGAGGCGGGAGCCCTGCGGCTGGCGATGTGGGCAGCTTTCGCTCTGCAGTCAGCATGAGCAGCTGTGACTCCTGGAGTCTTACAATTGATATATTCTAATGCAACGGTCTGGTGTTTCTTGATCATATCATAGCACTGGTGAGAAGGATGGGCCTTGGCACACACTGCACACCAGTGTGACTTACTAAAGCATTTATGTGGCCCGGTGGCCTGGTGGCTAAAGCTCCCGCTTCACACACGGAGGGCCCGGGTTCGATTCCCGGCGGGTGGAAACATTTCGACACGTTTCCTTACACCTGTTGTCCTGTTCACCTAGCAGCAAATAGGTACCTGGGTGTTAGTCGACTGGTGTGGGTCGCATCCTGGGGGACAAGATTAAGGACCCCAATGGAAATAAGTTAGACAGTCCTCGATGACGCACTGACTTTCTTGGGTTATCCTGGGTGGCTAACCCTCCGGGGTTAAAAATCCGAACGAAATCTTATCTTATCTTAAAAGCAATGTGACCCCAGCGCTGACACTTGTAGCATCTACGGTGAGGTGGTTTGTACAAAGCTATTTTGTAACTCCTGTTAAGTGCTGCACGAGAGTAGATATATGATGGTGGAGTCCCTTGGCCAATCCACTCAGCCAATATCAGATCATTTGGAAGTCGACGAGGGTTTGCAACTTGATCTGACAACAGGAATTTAGGATCCAAGTACTTATTGACATTGTGAATAACAATAAGCACTTTAGGTGATCTTGGTGGGGCAGCTTGGAGTTGGATGTTAGCATATTTATGAGTAAGAAGTTTTTCTATGAATGTTGGGTCGTTAGTAACAAAATCGTAATTATCCTCGTCATGACGAAAGCGAATCCGAAGGTTTTTTTATGGGTTGTCTAATGAAGCTTCATAAAACCATCTAAATTTGACCTCAAACTCAGTGTTAGCAGGGAAATCAAGCCTAACCGTTCTGCAATGGTTGTTGTTGCTCTCGTTGTTTCTTGCAGCAAGCCTCCTTTGAAATCCTCTTTCTTTTTTCAAAGCTCCCTTACTTCTAAAACGTACGAATTCGCCTTCACCATCATTTACTTCGTTCACATCCATAGGTCACTTTTAGTTCAGCTGCTTGAGATGGAAGAGTTAGTCTGTTACTTTTGGGTCAGCGAAACCGCCTTTATTCCATAAGAGAGAAGGGACAAGGAAGGGATATTCACCTCGTTAGACACAGGCAATATAGGTGTAGTGGCCTGCGGGTCGCAGTGCGATTTTCAAGGTCATTCACTGGGCCCACAGTCGTCTAGAGAGTTACCAACCTGTCTACTTGTTAATTACTCCAAAACCCACAGCACTAACACATCTAGCACACGTGTCTTGGAATGAAGACAATTTTCCTACATGAATGTTCTCACAACACCGAAGGTCGGCCGGAACACTGTGAAGTTCACAAAGGCATCTGAACTTGGCTCACGGGCTGGTTTGGGACCCCTCTTTAGCCTGGATCAGCTAAAACTCGCCCTTTATCCATTTTGTAGATAATGGCGACGAGTTAAGGATACCGGTGAATAGAAAGTCGAGGAAGGGACAATTCACCTCACTAGACACACGCAGTATGGGTGTAAGTGGCATGCGGGCCTTATAGTCCCAAATTTTCAAGTCCCAGCAGCCAGACATTCCTCACCATTTAAGCTACGTAGGTATGATGGTAGCACAATGTCCTAAGTCAGTGAAATCCACTGTGAAAAATAGTTACAACAAATTGCACACTTAACCCCTTCTAGCACAAACTTTACTATGTTTATAGGTGAACCTCTGGCATGTCCCACTTAAAAAGTTAGTACTGCAAGCTCGTTAAATTGTTTTTAATAGCCATTTACAGGAAACACTGGTATGCCAGCGCTGTAGAAGTTTAACGTAGACATGCTGGCCTTGGATGCTGCTTTCAAGCCTGCTTGAATGTGCTTGCTAAGCCGTTCAACCATTTGGGAAATTTTTGCTTGTAGCAGCGGTAGCCACAGGAGACTATTCGTAAGTGAATGGAGTGCGGCACGGAGGACTGACACGGGCATCAAGAGTTTATGTGGTCTCGGGCAAAAACCGCCTCTAGACCATTAAGTAAATAAGCGAATGGCTGGGGTTCCCAAACGAGGAAGGAGGGGAGACAGGCGGGGTGGAGTGAAGGTGTTTGCCTCCTACAGCCACTTCAAATCAACATGTTTTTTGTTTCACTAGGTATATCACTAGTCACAGTTCACACATAAGAGTTCCAGCAGCAATTCAGCTGCGCTCCAACGTATTTGTTGCATGATGAGTTATCAGTCGGGCGAGATAAGCAGTTCTGATATAGAAGGCCTAGGACTTCACTCAACACACACGTCCTCTCCCCTCAACCACTCAGGGTCTAAGTATGCTGTGAGTAAAGTGTTAGGTAAAGGCGATACACTATGTCAACATTAGGGAAGGTTTCTGAGATACCTGCATTTCTTAAATGTTTCAAAGCAGCTGAGGGTGCACATTTTTCAGGTGGAGCTTTAATCTGATTCATATACCCAGAAAAATATTAGTCTTCACATTAATGTTATTATAACGTGGTAAATGCAGACCTACTGCCTCAACCTTCTCACATTCATAACTTATTTAACATAACCTAAAAATTTTTAATTAGACAAGTGCAACGAAATTAAAAACTTTCAATGGGTTATGTTCCGCTTACTATAGTGGCCTTTTTCAGATTAGTGAAGTGAGGAAAACTTGCATAAAATATGACCAGAAGATGTCACAGGAAAGAAAAAAAAAATGATAAACATGGGCACTGGACAGGGACCTAAAGTCAGTACCTGACCAGCGGGCTGTGGGTTGTACGTCAGTTTTCTTGCGGTCAGCAGTAACAGCCTGGTTGATCAGACTCTGATCCCCCACAAACCATACTAAAGGGTGGGGTTTGATCCCGCGGTCAGAGAGTCTCAAAACTCCAGATTCTCTTGACCGCGTGATCAAACCCACCCGTGGTTATGATTTGTTTGCAATCGTGGCATTACGATTCGTGAGTCATCCCCACAAAGCCTGGTCTCAGACCGAGCGCGGGGACGTTCACGGGAAAAAGACAGATTGGAGATAAGATAAAGTACTGATGATATAAAAGCTTTTTAAGTAGTTTTATGTGAAATATACATGATATACGTATTGCTTGATGAAGGTGCTCGGTGTCACACGGTGGAACCCATATAGTATATTGCTCCAGCCTTCCCACATGTTGTTCATACATGGATTGTTCATGGTACCATCGTCCATATTTATGATCTAGTACATATTTTTCCGAGCACATTCTGTGTAGGAAGAATGCAGCAGTCACCTAGTACATGGCCTGACCCACTCTGTATTGTATTTTGTGTTTCACATTGTATTTAATTGATAAAGCCCCTGGCGGGCAAAATTTTTATATTTTTCCTGTGAATTAAATATAATAATTGGTAGGAATAATAATGTTTATATAATGCAGTGTGAATGTTGGTTTCGTGTGATAAGTCACCGGAAACTAATACATATTCCCTATATTTTCTTTATATAATGTAATAGGTAATTAAGTAAAGTGGAATTATTGTAATATTGGAGGAATTAATATTCTGATAAGGATGAGTATATATGTACAAGATAGGAAGAGGGAAAATAATACGAGGAGGATGGAAGATGAACCAGTTAGTTTGTGAATGTTTCTTTAATTTTGTAGTGTCGTTAGTAATATTAGAGGTTTATTCAACGCTACAATGTAAGTGAAGAGGATAGACATCTGTAAGTGTCCAGCTAGAGAATGAAATGGAGAAACCTAGTGATTAGACGACAGAAAAAGCAACGGGGAAGCTGTGAATTAGACGCCATATTGTTTACTACTGCAATGCACTCTTCAGTAATTTAGGATTGCGTCCCTGTGTGTATTACAACACACAACGTGGAAGGTTATTTGATAATGGCCAAATTTCTAATTAATTTCCTAGTGGGAGGCGTTAGGATATTACCCCAATGTAATAAATTGATAAGCGTAAAAAAATTGTCCTTAATATGAAATAATGTGATTAATAATTGTAATCTAGTAGACAAAAAAAAAATATTCAGTAAGTCCACTTAAATTCTTGTAATTATACAATCCACTAATACTTTTACTGACTTAAATTTCATAATAAATATACGGGAAAACCACATGTTCCTAATCCAGGGTCCCGGGAGCTAGTCGGGGAGCTGGAGCAGGTGGACTCGAAGGAGGGAAAATAGTTTGCGACCCGGGTTTCTAAACCCCTACAAAATCTCCACGATACATCAACTTAAGTTGCAGCTCAGTACTCTGTGTTCCCCCCGGATTTAGGGTTTTGAAAGTCTATTCGAGATCGTTCTCGTGATAATCTCCCTTAAAAACGCTTCTTTAATAAAGTCTAGTTACCAAGTATTATATGTCTCTTTTATTTCGTATTAGTCACCATTTATAACCTCAGGATTAAGAAACAATAACCCTGTGTATACTACATCCCCATTTTGTTTGTCCTCCAGAGCATCCGCCTTATCATAGTGGTCCCGTAGTTGGGACAGGTGATCATATACCAAGGGTTTTTCCAGTGCAACGCAGGTTGCTTTCCCAACAAAGCTTTTTTTGTGCAGAAGAGAGCTGAAAATGAAACTTTGACCAGGGCCCGTTACAAAGTAGTTATGTTCCATTTCCAATGGAGGATCTGATCAAGAGTGTGTGATGGAAGCAGTGGGAGAGTTATGCCCCGAAAAAAGCAAATCTGTTCAAAATGAGCCCCCGCAGGGGCTATTTCAGAGATGCGCTTATTAGGTCGCGCCCAAGCAGGAGTGCCATTTCCAGGCTCGTACTTTCAGGGCATTCATACAGGGTTTTATCCTCTCTATCTTGTGAACATTGTTGCTTGGGCTAGCTACTTAGATTCATGCAGTAACCTCCCAGAACATCGAGGCCATGCTGGTAAATACCTATCCTTCATTAACTAACGTGCTGGAATTAAACACACTCAACTCGCCTGTTGTTTACGTATGTGTTTATTTTCATAGCTTTATTATGTACTCTGTACTATCTTGTGGATGTTAGTCAAAAGATTACAAAGGCACAGAATGGGTCCAGAGACTGGACTCTAATATTTATTTGCTAAAAAAAATTACAATAGTATTGATTTTTTTCACAGTTTATTAAATATTACCAGACGTACCCCATTTTTTTTTTAAATTTCGTAGTTGGTTAATTATACATGAATATAAGTAATAGATATTAATTTAACAAACCTATCCTAATCAAACCTAACCTAACCTAATCTAATCTAATATAGCCTTCTTTTTTCTTCTTATGACCAGATTTTTTGGTAAGATGGGTAAGGAGAAGGATGGGTTAAGGATAGAATATTGGAAAAGGGTGGGAGGGGGGGGGGAGAGAGGGGTAGGTTATAAAAGGTAAGGGGCCCAATCACTTTGGTGTAATTTAAAAAGTGTATGTGGAATAATAAAATATTTTGAAGGGGTAAAATTACTAACCCATCAGTCACATAGATATAACAGATATATAAGTACATGACTCTGAATTGGTAGTAAATATACAAGTTGCATTTTTTTTTTCTTTTGCGATTGCACAACGGATATTTAAACGCCCAATGAAGGTAATAATTTTCTGGCCAGTTTATAAAAAATTACTTGACACATTAGCTTCTTACAAGGTGGTGTCCCGCCTTTAGTAAATGTAGAATAATTTTAACGTAGAATGTTATTCAAGATGTCTCCCTAATTGGGGGCGATGATTTTCTTAGTAAACATAGAAGGTTGTGGTGTTCCCCAAATTCATCTTCATCTGCAGGAGGTTGCTCAAGATCATTGGTCGACGGTAATCGTCTTTATGGATAAAAACGACGGACCCTCTGTGGGAGAGTCATTCAAAAAAAGACCCCACATTCTGCTGTTGACTCTCGCCCTGGCAGGTCATAGCAGCTCTCCTTACTTGCACAGTATCCCTACGATCCCCGTTGGGGAGGGGAACCTTTACCATCTCCACGATGTCTCATCATGTGAGAATTAAGCCCAAGTCTGCTGTCGTCGATGACGCCACGAAGCTTGAGCTTGCAGCTTCTCTCAACACTTGTCTGCACGCAAAGTTCTCCAAGGTCACGTCACTGAAGGAAGCTTTCATCGTCATTTTTTCTCGATGATACTGAAGCTGACAAGGTGCTTACACCTACTGCCATAAAGGGACCTTAGAAGCCCGAGGCTTTACCATCTCTACGTCACCATACATGCTTGCAAAACGTTCAGTGTTTATGAAACGTCTGACAAGCTGATCACGAACAGGGACCATCCAGGAAATTACTACATCACTTGAAGACCTCAACACCTGGGCAAGATTGACACTGTAGTGAAGATTCCAAACGCTTCCTCAATGCTCAAGGTCACTTTCCCTGGACTTTTACCATGGCTACCAGAGCACTGTCGGATGGCCTGGCCATCTCTTACTATACATCAACCCTCGACAGATTGAAAATGAACGTTCACGTACATAAAAACCTTGCTGGACATGTACTCGTACAGTCACTCTACTGCCGACTGCCACGTTTAAGAATAAAAAGATATGTTCCATCTGTGGGTCTGCGGACACGATTTTGTTCTTGCACTTCCACTTGCATCAACTGTTAAGAGTGATCACCATACTCTTGCAGCCAAGTGTCCAGTGCGAAAGGATATCCTTTCTAAGAAACTAAGGGAAAAACAAAGAAGTCATCTGGAACCTCTCCTACATATGCTGCCCAATTGCCAAGATTCAATCTACAACATCCAAGATTCTACAAGCTACTCAACAGTCGTCTCCACCACCTCTCACTACCAACCTCCACCTGATGATATTTCCACCAAATTCTATTACTGCATGATGTTTGCCCACATGCAAAATGCTGCAAAACCTGGCTCTTTCAACACGACTATCAATGAACTTCTTGCACTCAACAACATGCCATCATTTAACTTCTGCAAGTCCACCATCAGCTGAAATTTTGAAAATAATCCCGAAGATCGTCAGTTTTGAAGCGCCAGATGCTGAAGGAATTAATAATTGACAATGACGACGCATCCATTTTTGAATCCTCCAATCAACGTTCTCCTGATAACTTTCCAAGTCCCGACTACGCCTCCTATTCGTCGATCGCCTCCTACTCGTCGATTGGCTCGTCGTGGCGGCGCTACCTCTTCACCTCCATCACACTACTCATATGGACCAATCAGAAGCCACGATTCTACCACAGTCTTCTACGCACTCTCTAGCAGAGACACCAACATTGAAAGAACCTTCCCAAAGCTGCAACCACCAAAAAAAACCTCTCCAGCCATCACTCGACGTAAATTTAATACAGAAGACCAACATCGGATCAAACCTGCACTGGAAAGATATAACTTTTTATACGACTCCTGACCCAAAAACCACCATGAATGTCGACACTTTGTACGAGAAATTACACGACAGAACAGTCAAGTTTACAAATTTGTAAAGGATCCCACTGCTCCTTCACTACACTCAAGATGACCCTTGACCAGTTACAAGCCGACCCAGCATTTGACCCAAGATTACAAGACTACTCATCGTTTCCTTCCAACAAAATGCACAACATAAAAAATACCTCCAACACTGAAGAACTGAAGTAACTTCTGACTCACAAAATTTAACGACACCTGACCAATCAAGAAGCTAGCCTCCTTGACCACACCTCCAGCTTCTGCCAGCCGCCCAAACAACATCAAGAAGCAGCAATCTTCCGTCCAGCAAGTTGCAGTCAGCACCGCAGAGTTCCTGCGTTTCTATGTCGTCTTCGTTATTGTTTATCAGGGGTTAGCAGTTGGGTCTAGTCCCGACTCTTTCTCTTCGACTTTAAGAAAATTCCTCTCACCGTCTATTCTTCGCACTGTCCCCACTTGCCCCTCGCCCTCGTGGGGTCCTTATGTGAGTCCTTGATTGATTGATTGAGAGTCATCCTTTGGGGTCCTGTGAGGAGGAGTATTTATGTTTTAATTTCCCTGTATTTTCAAAATTGGAGAGGATGTTCTCTATCTGGCATGTAGAGTTCTTGCATTGCATAGAGTTGTTTCTTCTTCAGGGTGTCAAGGGGGTACATTTAAGGCAGTAATATTTGTTGCAATGTAAATCTGCTTTAAAACTCTGGTCTCTCCCCCTGGTCCCCGAAATGAAGCGGAGAGCTCTTTTTCTGGCCCCGTTGCAACGAGCATTTTGGGTCTTTGTTGTTAATAAATTTGGGGACACATGGGTATTCGAATATAGGCTTATTACATTTTATACAGAGTTTTTTGACATGTGGAGAGGCTTGTTTAAAATTTAAAAAGAAACTTTAAACGGCGTTGGCTTGTTGTCTTTTTATTTCATGGATTTTGAGTGGAGGCCGTTATTTTATTCCAAGATCTTGTTGGGGTTTTTAAATGGCAAAAGGTGTACCTCTGAGGGGAGATACCCCTTTATTTCGATGGTTGAGAAAAAACTCCTATGTGCTAAAAAGGATTTGTCAGGGTTTGTGTAATTCTCCATTCTTTTCCCAATTTAGTGTTCGAGGGAAGTTCAATATTCATTTTTTTCTAGGGACTTTTCCATACTTGATTTTCCCGGTCCGGAGTTGATGAGACGATTGGATAAAATCATCTGCAAATTGCGTTATAATTGTATCATTAAACTTGGGTTTAGGAAAAGGGTTTTTCACATAAAAGTTGAATAGAATTGGGCTAAGAAGAAACTTTGTGGGGCACCTGTTGGTATAAAAGGCTCTGTCGACCGGCCCTGAAAGGTGGGGAAGATTTTTCTTTTGGGTTAAAAAGTTATATATTAATCTGAGAAAGGCGTTTGGTCTGGTAGGTCAATAAGTTTGTATGTAAGACCATCTGCATAAGCTATCAAAAGCTTATGAACATCTCTGGTGGGGAATTAGGCAAGATTGCCCTGATGTTTTAGACTTGTACGTATCGAAAAAAATATTTTTTGCATGAGGGTACCTCTATGTGTTCTAAGCCAAATTGTTTTTAGTAAAAAGGTGATTAAACTCCTATAGTGTTCAGTCTGTTGGAAAAGATTTCTCAAGAACTTTTCCGTGCTTCAAGTAAAAAAATATAGGTTTATAGTTTCCCGGTTGATGGATGTCTTTATTGGGCTTACCAAGAAAGATCATCCAAGCAGTCTTAAAAACAACTGGAAAATGTCCTGAGGCCAAGATGGCATTAAAGATATTAACCAAGACTGTTTACAATTTCTGGGTAGGAACTTTATTTGTTTCATTGTTATTCCAGAGAGACCAGGGGCTCTGTTTCGCATTCTTCCAATAACCTGACTCATCTCGAGTAATGTAATAGGTCTAGTAAGCGGGTGGGCATCTTCAAGAGTTGATGTATCCATGGAAGGTAGTGGTTGTAGATCATCTAAGTTTTCATCTCTCCATTCATTTACCAACTGATAGTGATTATTGCTAAATCGACGACTGTTATTGTGGGAGAGAATTTTCTCCCATACATCACCATCAAATTAGCTGGTCCTGTGGATCATCAAGTTTAATCTCAACATCTTCATCATCCTCATCAGTGAAGTATGAATTAGGTAGTTAGGAGCCTTGTGCTTTGCCCCTAAAAGTTGTCGGATCTTACTCCAAATTTTGCTGGCTCACGTTTATACTGACTAGCTTGGAGAACTAGCAGTTTCCATAAGTCACGTTTGTGATGACTAATCTTGTTAATTCTTGCCTCAATCTGTGCAATGTAGCTACTGGTGGTTGTCGCGTTTGAAGATGCCTTCGACCATTCTGTTTGATAATTTCTCAAAGCGTCTCTAATTTCCCTCGTAGGTTTATATTGTTGGTAGATCTTTGTGGAAGCTAATTGGCAAGCTGCATTAGTAGCATCAATTATTCGATTGTGAAGGGACCTGATCGCGTCGTCAATTGCAGTGGAAGGTAGATTTTCCACGACACAATTTCATCGTCACCCAGAAATGCCCTGAAGGGGTCAAATCCTAGGGTGTTGAGATTTTGGGTTTAGGAGGTACAGGTTTTTCTAAATGGAGAAGTTTGTAGTTGTATTAAAACCGGGATATGGTCAGAACCTACGTTTCCACCAGTAAGTAAGTAAGTAAGTTTAATCAGGTATACACAAATACAGTTACATAGAATTATCATACATAGCATATGTGTAGAGAACCTGGGATAACCAAAAAAGTCAGACAGAGTGACTTATTTCCATTGGGGTCCTTTTACCTTATTATTATAAAGGTTATAATATTTTCTTATTCTATAATGAAGATAACATCTTATTATCATACTAAAAAGACTATCTACTACACGAGGGTCATTAAGACTATCTACAATACGAGGGTCATTACTAGGAATAAGGTAAAATTTACACGTATGTTAGCTAAAAAAAAAAGGGAAAAACATTCCCTCCCTTTCTGTAGCTACATTCATCAGACAGCTTTTGGCACTCTTCTTGAAACTGGTTCATGGGTATGACTGGCTTTGACATGTGCGGGTAGCTGTTCCATTCCTTTATTGCTGTACAATAAAAGGTGTTTGAAGCCTGGCCACTGCTGTGGGTACTACCAAAGTTGTGCTCTCTCCCCTAGTACTATGATTGCTTTGGTTCCCAACCTTGACAAAATTGACAGCAAGATATTCTGGACACTGTTTGTGAGCATTTTATAAACATGATTTAGCTTCAGTTGTTTTACTCTGTCTTCAACATTCAGCATACCAAAATGCTGAAAATTCATCCCGT